>WYDI02024944.1:90240-162593 GCA_009867235.2 Psittacus erithacus | reverse complement strand
TGCCCATGGCAGGGGGATTGGAACTAGATGATCTTAAGGTCCTTTCCAACCCTAACTATTCTATAATTCTATGATTCTATGAACGTGGTAATTTTGGAGGAAATCCTTGGGAATTCCAAGTACCCATTGTATCTCCAGATGGCCTGAAGGCCATGTTTTATATTGCAGTATTTCTGTTGTTTTTTTAAATAGTTTTGAGACATTTCCAGATGTCTTGATTGGAAAAGGTGCTGCTAAAGGTTGAAGCCCAGACCACCACTATAAAGGTGTAAAAATCTCATGGAAAAAATCCTAACCTTCTTTCTTTCAGTGCTTATGTAATCCCTGTCAGCATAGTATCTGACCATCTCATATGTATTTAAAAATAGAAATAACAATAACAAAAGCTCTGTCTCTCTTTTCCTTCCCAGCCTGTAAATGAAATGGCTTGATTTGTTCAAAGGACTTTTTCCTTGTGGGTTCTAAATATTTAGCTGTGGTTTTGCACAGTTTATCTACTGTTCCATTACTCCACTGGGGGGAAGGAGGGGGAGAAATGCCATTTCCATTATTTCGTAGAACTCAAAAAAGCCACAGTGTTACGTGTTCCCTCTGCTGATTCCCATGTAGAGCTTAACCAGCACCATTCCCAGAGCTGTGCATTCATTACTTTATTGATGCTCAACGAGGGGTGTTTTGGCAGGATTCAGTGTTGTGCAAGTCACGGTTATGTTAAGGAAAAGCTGCTATATATGTTAATTGCAGCCATTCACAGGATGGGTGTGGAGATTTAATATTTGCTTGTTTGAGAAATCACTATATTCCCTTGTTAGCATCTTGTGAACTTGATAAAGTAACATTATGTTAAACAAGGGTCATTTTTCTCTGTTTTATCTATCTTTCTGGCCTCACTATAAAGCACACTGATTGTTTTAACAATCAGCTTGATTTCTCATTCAAATTTCTGTTTTCTCCTTTGAGATAACAACGAGTACAGCTCCGTGTTTTCAAGGTTAATTATTGTTTAAAAACACTGTACAGGATTACAAAGGAGTTTCCTGAAGACACTGAAATTTATGGCCACTGTTAGCCCTTTTTCTAACAGAGTTCTGAAGATTCACCCCTTTCACATGTCAAAATTCTTATATTTATCTCCCTGAAAAGATCTGAAGGCCTTAAACTGAACAATGTAATTTGTACAGCCATTTGTGCTAGGGGAGGTTGCTTGTTATTTAGGAAGCAAGACACTTCATGGAAAGTGAACTCAAACCTCTTCAAATTATCCCAAATGCAGCGTCTACTGAAAGTAAAGCTTGATGCCATAAAGATGCACATCACAATATGATCCTAGTCCTCACAGTTGGATGCTTCTGTGTCCATGGCTTTGGACATCACAATGGGGCTGTGTTCCTTAAGAGTCACCATCTAGATCAGCTTTTTTTGGCTGTCGAAGTTGTTTGTGTATCCTACATCAGGGAGACAGGCAAACCTTAATGCTCTGCCACTGTGACAGCAGTCATGTTCTTTCAATACAGCATAATTTCTAGCATATCTTACATTTCTCATCCTCTGCCAGCATCACTTCAATTTTTTCTGTATTTGACTAAGCAGCAGGGTTTTTCTTTGGCTTTTATTTGAGCTGAGGAATTCAGATGGCTGGGAAACAGTGCTATCAGTTTGTGAACTGAAGGCAGTATATAATTAGGCATCATAAATGCTCTCCTGGCATTCAAGGGTGCTCTGTCTCACACTTTTATACATGTCTAATGGTATGGGGAAGATAGCAATAATGTGGGCTTCTGTGGTTGCAGAAGTGTCTCTGTGTATCATGACCCTTTAGGAGGAGAAGTAATGTGAGATGAGTCTTGGTCTTTTACATTCACATAGAATGTTAAATTGAGGCAGCAGCATTTTGTGATCATTAAAGCTAAAGCTTGCTGAGAAATGTCATCTGAGTACTTCCTGCCCCTTTCCTCATAGCACAAAATAAATTTCCCTAATAGAAAATATTTCTCTTTCAGAAGTGTCACATTATTTCCAAGTTATACAATCTAACAGTTGAAAAAAGTAATTAAGAATAAAACAGTTCCAAAACCAGGATGCAGGTACTTGTCCAAATGTGTCGTCTTTATGAAACATCTGACTTCCCCGTAAGAACTTCTGTGGTGCTTCTAGTTCCTTTATACCATTAGAAATGTAACAGTTTCTTATAATCCAAAGAAGAATCTCACAGCTAATAATAGTTTTAAACAGCCATCAGTGTTTAAGTGGAAACTTCAACAAGTGCTTTCCTTTTGTAAGTTAGTTCTGCCAATATGTCGCATTTTCTATCATTCTTTACTAAAAATACTGTTAGTTCGGAAACCGGACATCTGCTGCTTCTTGTCTATGTCTTTTGGTTAACCTGCTTGTGGTATCTAATCATGCAATTTCTGGTTTGGGAAATTATTCTCTTTCTTTACAAACTCAAGCCCATACAAATTTTCCAGCAAGTGTCTGCCTGCTCATGTGTACAGAAATGCAGAAGTACTCCCATTGCTGTTCTCCTAAGTCCTTTGTGTACACCCATGTGTTTTGGGATCTATTTTGAAATCACTCTCACTGTGGTAAGAACCTCTTGAGCGACTTATAGAGGCTTAAGTTGGTGGCTTGGTTTGCCTTTATTCTGGCCCACTCCTCACACATCTTGCACCAGCCTTCTTTGCCCATGTGTACTCTGTTGCTATGCCCTTCCCCTTCCTTTACCTTGTTTCCTTCTGTCCATCTGATTCAAGACACCAGCCCCAAATACTTCCTCTCTACCTACAAGGCAAACCCTGCTTTGTTAAGTACTTGAAGTATGGGAGTAGGAACCACATGAATTATAATGCTACCTCTGACACCCAAATGTTGGGCAAGACACTTTAACTTTCATCTTCTGATTGTTTCCCTGGGTGGCTAAGTAGGAAGATAATTCCTACCTAGTTAAATGCTTTGCAGAGGTTCTGTGGGCTTAATTAAATGTTGGTCTGTGAGCTACCAACATTAAAAATACATGCACAGTATGGGTGCTGAGGAGTTTAACCACAAATATCTCTTTTAGTCTCTCTTATTCTTTTAACTTAATTAACAGGAGTTTATCTTCTAACTTTATAACTTAATAGTTTTACAGCTTAGAGTTTATGAAAGGCACCACAGCAGATCTTCTGAAAAAATGTAATTGTGTATTATTATAATTACAGCTGAAAAAATTTACTTTGTGCATTAGCAGAACAGGAAAATAAGTATACTTTGTGCTTCTCAACTACTTGGCCCTAAAGCACCCAAACCCCTACAATTTCAGCCTTGGTCCCTTTGTGAGCCTCACATTGTACAAATGAAAGGTTCCTTTGCCTGAATGCATAAAGCATTGCCCGGTTTCAGACAACAGGTTTTAGCCATAGATCTCAAAGAACTTCACCAAGAAAGGCATGTAGGACTATCATCATCTGACAGTAGAAACTGTGTAATACAGTACATGGTAGAATGTGACGTTAGGTATCCAGTGGTTCCTGGCTCCCTTCTGCCCGATCTGACAAGTGGGAGCTGTAATGACAGTCTTTGCATCCTTCATTTTACAATACAGATTGCAAACATTAGTGGTCCTTTAAACTAGCCTCTTTATACTCGCTGCTTAATTCAAGAGAGATGCATAAAACTGTACATGAGTAAGGAGGGAAAGTTTTCTAATTCTTTCATGTATAATCACTTCTGCTGTTTCTAGCAACATATTTAAGAGCACTTTTAACATACACATCCACATCTACTTGCCCACAGCACATGCTCACTCAGCCTTTCGTGACTGAAGTTGCATGCATGTACAAGATGGCAGAAATGGAGCCACTGTGAGTAAGATTTATGAATGGCAGAGGACTGAAAGGGTTAAGAAAAACCCTCTGCATATACCTGGTATATAAAACTGTCATGTAATCAAATGAGAGGAATGCACTCCATAGTGTACATTAGCAAACACTCCATGCAAGCTGGCTGGCAGAGGCTCAGGGTTTTCAGTGCTGCCTTGTACTACAAAGCCCTTCTTTGTTCTCTCAGCTCTGTTTTAAATATCTGATGACTGTTCCACACCATGTCAGTGCCAAATCCCCAGCTTCACTGCAAACTCTTTACAACAGCACATTGTGGGCAGATCGGATGGGGATGGGCTGGCAGAGTGTGGGTATCTCCTCTTTCTTTGCTTCTCAGGCAGGTCCTCTCACCAACTCTGCCATCTCCCTGTAATTTCTGTAGCCCCTTGTGCAGCCACCTGGATAATGTTCAGAGCCAGAAGGAGTATTGGGAGTGCAGAAATTGAATTTGGATCCTGACATGGCAAAGGCAGTCCACAAGTGTGCATCAGGATGGGTGTAGTCGAGGTTCAGCCAAGGAAGGGCAAATGAATCAAAGAGTGTTCTTGCAACAAATATTTTTGTTGAAACTTGTTGTGCCTATACTGTTGTTGGCTGGATCTTGCCTGAGCTTGCTAGCCAAGTGGGATTGAGCTTTGAAAAAAATCAGATGAAAGATTTCCTATGAACATGTACACAGAAAGGCAGGAAGTGATGCTGATGATTCAGGAGATGGTGATGTTCCTTCTAGATCTGAAATTAAAGTGCTTCCCTGGAAGGATATTAACACAGTAGAATACATCTCACCCTCTCAGATGTGATGCTAGACCAGGGGCTCACTTCCTCATGTTTGTCAAGGATTCTTTTTCATATGACTTCTACCTATATTTTAGTTAGAAAGGTGATATTCTAGCTTTCTGTATACGGCACTTATATGTTTTTGCCCCAACTGCTACACTTATGCTCATTCTGCAGAAGAGATATTTTTTCATTCCAGAAAAAATTGTGGTTTGAGTACCTGAAGATGTACAATAATAATACGGCATCTTCTTCATGGCCCTAAAGCTACTAATTCTGTTCATGAAGAATACTTCTGTTTTTCTAGATAAACACAATTACTGTTGTTCCCTGCAGTGTTCTGGGACTTCTGTGTGTAGACACTGTAGTAGGAAATAAGCAGTAGAGCTTTCTGAATTAAGAGATTTTATGCAGTATTATTTCAATGGTGCTGCCCAATTTTGGTGATTAATGTGAAAAGAAGCAAAGCTGCTCAGATACCAATTCTGGTTTATGTTTCCCTTCCTGAAGCTCCTTGGCATCCAGTACTGGTGTGCTGGAAACTCAGTCGTGTAGTGGGTGGCTGCAGTGCCTTCTAAAATAAACAAACCTGTTTTCTTTCAAATTTCTTCATTTCACATGCAAATATTTCTTGGTAGACTCAATCAGAAACCCTTTCTAAAGTAAAACCCATTTATTAATGGCCACTTGAAAGGTGCATTGTAACACTTTTGCTTAATCATTTAAAATCCATGAAAGCTAAAATCATTGAAAGCAAGGTTTACAGCGCTGCAGAAACTTGTGCAAAGCCATATTTGCCACTAAAGCTCTTTGGCTTAAAAAATCCTATTCAGTGCATGCACTGTATAATTGATTGTATATCAAAATCCTTCAGGGGATTTGCAGTGGCTGCTTAGGTTATGCAAGTGCAGGCATTCTTGTCTTTGCCATGTTAGCTTCCCTAGTGTAGGACTGAGTACAAATAGGCATGAATTCCTCTATGGTGAAGTATTACTTCATGGTGAGGAGGTGTTACTGTCATTTTACTCAGAAAGGATATAGAGAAAGAGTTGAAGGGACTCTTTTAGTGGTATACAGAAGTCTGTACCAGAGTCAGAAATCGAAGTCATATGTTGTATGATCCTGTCCAATGCCTTATTCATTAAACTATTGGCTCTCATTTTGTACAGTACCTCCCATCACATACAGAATCCCAGGAAAGTTCACAAACAAGACCCTGTCCCATTAGGGAGAGAGTGACCAGCCAATGAATGTCTCACTTTTTAACACTGTAGCAGGGGCTATGAACAATGTTCAGGTCCCTTTTAAAAAAGAAGAAAATACCATGGAGCATTTTTAATGTTCTCTCAGAGTTTGGTGGAAACCAGTTTAATGACTAGTATTTTCCCAAAGGGGAATCAGTTAGCCTTTTTATGATACAAGAGATTCCTGCTTCCTTTGCTTGCCCTGGCATCTTCAATGTCACCCTGCAGAGGTGGTTGTGGGTATCCTGTTGGTCTTGGTTAGTTCACCACAGATGAATGAACAAGAGTTCCAAAGGGGACTGACACTAGAGAAATCTTTTCCTTTATGCAACAGATTAGTTTTTCAGGATTTTCCAGAAAATCCTGAAAAAAAATCTTCTTTCCCTGTCTTTACATACCACTAACTGCTTCCTCTCAGCCTCCTGCTTCAAACCCCTTGAATACACTTAGTGCCCACCTAGCTGTTTGCATAGTGGGGCTCTAGCAGAGGGACTCATGCTTCTTGCAGGAAAGTAAGAACTGTCTCATTTACTGTTGTTTGGTGTTTTTAAGTGTACTTACATGACGACTTCGACCATCCTAGCACAGTAAGATGGTTACCTTGATCTTCCAGCTTTATCAGTCACTGGAAAAGATTACAGAAAGTCAGCCTTTTGAGAGACAAAGCTAAGACCAGTACCTTGCCTTGCAGGTGGGTGCCTGTGTCCTTTTGTGCAGGCTGCCAGGAGCAAAGGTAGAGTGAGAAGTGAAAGGACTCAGGAAATGCTCCAGCTGTAAAATGCACCGCATGTAAAATGATTTGTTTCTCATAAAAAACAAGTTGCTCTCCATGGGAGTACTATAGCAGGCATAAACCAAGGGTATCTAAAAAGATGTACACCAAGAAAAAAAAAAAAGGAGGTAGGCTGAGTAAAAAGAAGGCTGTGTGATAAACAGCTAACTATGTTTTGTTGGGAATGACTGAAGTAAGTGTAAGCTGTTTTCCTGGCATTGTTTAGTGGAGCTGAAAGAATGAGCCAGGTATTATGCCATTTCTTTCAGGTTAAACATTTGGCAGAAATTAGGTAAATTTGCTCACTCCCAGAATACTTCTGGACCTTAACTCAAGAGTAGGGAGTTTAGCAATGAAGTCTGCAGCCCAGAGCAACCAGGAAGGTCAAGAAGGATTTGTGATTTATGGTGATTTGAGCTGAGCAAGGGGTGATCACTTCATGCAGAAGTTCTCTTTTTACCGCTAGTGAGGACTTTGTGCTCCTGTGTCCCACAGCAAGTGTGCAGGTCCCATTTTCTGTCAGGCAGGTTAAATGTCATGTAGGTTTCCTTTCCTCTCTGATTTGGTTGTGTCTGCAGCTTCTTGTTGCCATTCTCAGGAGAATGCAGTCCAGATGAAATCCAGCTGTATCTGTCCAGCACCATACTGATTATGCAGTGTCATTTGCTTCCTTCCAAACCATACCCTCCCTCTTTGCTTTCAAACATTATCTCTCACAGTGGCAGATGCTCTGGTACCTACATATCTCAGCTTCCGAACTTTCTGGCACTTAGTTTCTTTGGCTTTCCTGTGAACTACTGAATCTTTGGGACCGGTTCTTCAGTTCCATGAGTTCCCACATAAATCAGTCATTACATAGCATGAGCACAGCCAGGCTTTCTTTTGCCTTTTCTCCAAACACCAATGGTGTGCAGATTTTATAAAGTCATGGAAGTTGAACTCTGGATTGGAGAAAGAGCAAATGAATCAAAAATTTCCAATATGTTCGTGTAATGGAAGGGCACCTCAGTGCAATCCCAACCAAGAGCCCCAGTTGCCTGCAGAAGAAAAAATTCACTTGACCATTTGAAGTGGCAAGATCCTTCCCTTTTTTTCCAGTGTAAAATAAATGCTTGCTAGTACGTGGATGGTGTTAGTGAGATGTATTGTGTGAAGATTTGTTTTCACTGAGAGTATGACCATTCCACCCTAAGGAAGAAAAAGATTTCGAGTGGCCTTTCTCCACTTTGTTGGCAAGTCAGCCACTATCTCCCAGGATAACAGGAGTGCCTGATACACTGAGCAGATGAGCCTTGAAGGATGTGAGGAAAGCTACTATACTGAGATCAATAGCATACTTATTCCTTCTGTAGCATGTAAACATTTGACCTGATAAATACTAGAACTCTTCATCCACTTCTACCTTTTTATTTGTATTTAAAGAACAACTAAATCCCCATATCTATAGATGGAGAAGTCCATCTGGATATTCTTCCTTGGGAATTCCTATCTGTATTTGCTTGGAAAATCAGAGAGAAATTTAGGTGTAAGAATGTTGGTGGAAGTTTTGTATTGAATCCATTTACATTTAGATAGAATACATTGAAGTAGATTACCTGCTGCAGTCAGAAGAAACAGAGTTTTAGCTGTACCAGTGACATGTGAGTTACAGTGTGCTCCAGGCTACACTAAGGGGACCTCAGCTCATTAGTAGAATATTTTACATGTGTTTTTAGTGGTTTGAGGGGCTCTTACAAAATAACTCTTCCAACAGGAATCTCCGTTTAAATGTTTTACTCTCTGAGGCGTGCATATTCACTAAGAGAGTAAGTGGGGAATGTATTCAGTTGTTTCTTATGTTAAACAGGGATGCCTTTCAATTGATCAACTGAAAGTAAGCATCACTTGGCAAATGAACCTATAAGGCTGCTCTTTTTCAGAAGAGCTAATGTTTTGTTTCTGAGACATATCCTGAGACATACTCTGCCTGTGTACTGCTAATGCAGTGCTGAGTCGAACAGCATCCATCCGTAGAAGCAGCAGAGGTGAAGGTCAAGGAACAGACTCTGGAGGTGTCTTCCCCCAGGGAACTTTTCATACCTGCTGTTTGGTGCAACCTAATCTATTACATAAGTGAGAGATTCTCTCTTCTGACAAATGTTAATGATCCTCAAGGATCATATTGTGTTGGCAAGGATGATTTAGAAGGATTCAGAGTGAGTGTGAGAGGCAAAAGGCCACCTTCATCTACTGCCATATGTTGGATGGTGCTGTTTCACCATGAAGGTGTCTGATCCTTCTCCAAAACATCAGTGATACAACTGCTCTCCAGTATTAATAGATAAATCAGTAATGAGTATATATTTTTTCCCCTTTTGTGCCCATTTTTAAGTAGATTTGAACCTGATGAAAAGTACTGGTGTGACAGCCCTGATGATTTCACTGTTCTATTCTGAAACCAAGATGAGTAGACACCATGGGAATGCAGACTTCACTGACATGGGGAGAAGGCCATCCCTTTTCAGATGGCTGGTACCCACTGAGACACAGTCTGGAGCAGACCTGGTTTTAGGGTTTGCTCTTCTGTCACTGGGAACAAGAGGAGTAAGGGAAAGACAGTGCTGTTGTACTTGGCAGCAGGACAGCACACCAGCCTTTGAAGAACTGTCTGCGCTTACAAAAAAGAAGAACTGACTGCACTTACAAAAAAGAACTGCATAAGATGGTTGTATGATACCTTTTTTCATCTTCTCTCAGTAATGCTAAAGAATCAAAACACACAGTAAGCGAAGTCTGATACTGGCTTGGAATGATTTGGACACATGAGGGCTTCTGGTGTTGAAAGAATAACTGCACTCTGTTGTAGGACAAATTCTTTGTAGGGAGCTGCCTAAAATCCATGGAGTTTCAGTCAGGACTAATTTGGCTCTTGCCTTTGAGTCAGCTCATGCAGTCACGCAGTTTGTCATATATTTTGAAAACTTTTTGCTCTACCAGAGATCCCTCAGGATCTGTCAGTGAGTATTTCTAATGTTTGCTGTGCCTGCTCCTGTTAGGAGCAAAGCACTGTACTGCTGGCAACTCAGTACATCCCACACATGGTATTATTGTCAACCTGTTTGTTTGTTTGTTTTTGCTGTCGCTGGAATAGCATCATACAGAATCTGCCTTTCTGGAATAGAAAGGTAGTGCTGACTTCTGATCCAGAAGCCCACCCCAGTCTTACAATACAGTGTATAAAAGGGTGTTGTAGACGTCTCCAGAGTGAACACAAGGTATTAATTCACTGGAGCACTTGTGCTGACATCCTGGACTGTGAGAGCATAGCTGGGTCAGTTTAAGAGCAGCAGTCAGGTTCCAAGAGGGAAGCCAGGCTTTTATTATTCACACTATAGTCACCTATTGTTTTGCTTCTTGTTTTTCTCAAGATATTTAGACATAGTCTGGTGGGCAGGAAACTAAAAAACTGGGAGTGCCAGCTCTAAGCAGCCGCAGCACACCCAGGTACTCTGCAAACTTCCTTCTCACAGCTCTGTTCCTGCCATTTCACAACAAAGCTGTGGCTCCTGGCCTGCATATTTGATCCTGAAAAGTACCTCCAACCTGGCCTGCACACGTTTGGCTAATTTCAGTGTGTAATCCTGCACAATACTTCCAAATCATCTCAAGTTTAGTCAAGAGCAGCCAGGCCAGGATGTGTTTTAAAATGCAGCTGCAAATAGGGGCTGAATTATAGAATGTTCTGTAATGATTTTATGATAGCAGCTGAAGGCTGGCATGATCTTTTTGACTTTCATTTCAGTTGGGATCTTAGACATAAGTGAATATGTAAGTCATTAAATGACTCTTCACAGGTTCAAAAGGATACTATTAATGAAACCAGAATACTTAATATTTTTTAGCTGAATAAACCCCAACAATTCTGATTATCTGGTCTGTTAAGCCATGTGAAAGCATCAAGTGGCCTTAAAGCAGTCAGCCGCCCAGTAGAGAATTCCTCTTGCTTAGCATTTCATTGATGAGAACAACCAGCTGCCAATTCCCTCCCTTGTAGATATGTATAAGAAAACAATTTGAAATAAATCTCAGTGTTCTCTAGCTTTTGCTGAATTAATTCTTCAGGGTAGTGCTGTTACAAATGAGAGCTTGGCACCTTAGGGCCAAATATCTGCAACTAGCTTCTCCCCGTGCCCTAACCTCTTCTGCAAGACACTGTCAGAGAGAGCAGAGAAACAATTTTTGCAGTGTTAAAACAGTTTGAATCATTTGTGTTAGCACAGAACTCATGCCAGGTCCACCCAGACCCAGAAGCTGATTTTATGCTATCACAGAAATCTTGGGGGACCCCCTTCTTTGCTGGCATAATCATCACAGAATCTTAGAATACCAGGTTGAAAGGGACCACACTGATCATCTGGCCCAAACTTTCTAGACAAGCATGACATAGACTAGATGGCCCAAAACTTTGTCCAGTTGAATCTTTAAAGTATCCAGCTTTGGGGAATCCACCACTTCACTGGGAAGATTATTCCAGTGCCTGCTTGTTCTCATTGAGAAAAATTTTCCTCATGTCAAGTCAGAATCTCCTCAGGAATAACTTGTGCCCATTATCCCTCATCTTTTCCATGTGACTATAAAAAGGGAGTCTCTGTCTTCTTTGTAGCCACCCTTTAAATACTGGAACATGGTGATAAGGTCTCCCCTGAGCCGCCTTTTCTCTAGGCTGAAAAACTTGTTCTCTCAGTCTTAAATCTACAGGGAGGAGTTTGGGGTGTAGGATGGATTCTGTTTTAGAAAATCTGATCACTGTCTAGATTTATGCGCCAAAAATTCCTTTCATAGCACTCAGGGTGACACCTTTCTTCCAGGTTCCAGTCTGCCCAGAGCAGATTGTTTGCACAGAGTGAAAACGTGTGCACTCAGTTTCCCATGCTAAATAAAGGTAGTCTAATGGTAAATAATAAACCCACATGATGGTAGAGGTGAGGGTCATCTGGTGTTTACATAGGGAACAGAGATAGAGGAAGAAATTTCTGGTTTGCTTTTTAGAAGCATTCTAGATTGGTATCTCCAGCTTTATGAATACAACAACCTGCAGTCAAAGCTCCTCCACAGCCTCACAAAGTCCAGGCCCCTGACTGTGGTTTGCTTCTTCCCATGCAAAACCATTGTGATAGATTTTTATGTGGGAATTTACTCAAAAGGTGGAGTGATTCATGCAAACTGCTTGGTGCAACAACGTGAAAATTTGTTTCTCCTTTTTGCTGTAAGTTGTGATCCACTGGCACAGGTTGCCCAGAGAAGCTGTGAATGCCCCATCCCTGTCAGTGTTCAAGGCCAGCTAGGAAGGGGCTTGGAAAAACCTGTTCTAGTGCAAGGTGTCCCTGCTCAAGGGAGGGGGGCTGGAACTGGATGATCTTCAAGGTCCCTTGCAACCCAAACCACTCTATGATTCTGTGAAATAGGGCTCTTTGGGGCTGGGAATGACCATCAGAGTCACAGTAGTATAGAAAAATGTCTTACGTCTGCAAGAATAAAAATACCATCCTTTTTTATGCATCCACACCTTCTCTGTATTAGGAAAACTGCTGGCTGCTGCTGATGGACGGTAAAAATGAGTGTAGATAAGCCACTGGTGAAAAGGGTTTCCGTTCAAGGGCAGACTGGGACAAACAGTGATTGGCACTACTCAGAAACCAGACACAGAAAGCTGCAAGGCTGCAGCAAAATCATGTCTGGTGCTAGCTAGCACGTGCTATTGTCATCCTATGACAATAGTGGGTATGCTTCCTAGCATGCAGAAGGTCTTGGCTATGCCAAAGAAGGGCAGTCCAGTCCTGCTTTTCTGCCAGTCACTATCAATACTATAAATAGATGCTTTGGGAGTTTGTTTCTGGAAATATCTTGCAGTTAGAACGTAGCGTGTCAATAAAGCCAGGGATTACAATTTGTAGCCACAGACTAAGGCCAGGATATATTTTTAACAGTGGGAAGTTATTGCTGGCCTACTTATTCTTCTGTCTGTGCATGTTGATATGTAAGCTGTGACTATACATCTGTCATTGTGAACTAAGACACAACAGGGAATATTAAAGTTTTGGATGTTTTTTGTCCAACCAGACTATCCCTAAATCAGTTTGTTTCCTTTATTCAGCTAATGCGACAGCTGTGTAATGAGTTGTGCTGCACCAAGGGTAGGGAGGTGCACTATGAAGGAATGTGTTGATTTTGATCCAGAAAAAGGCCATATAGAAGAACAAATGTAAAAAGTCTTGACTTTCTGAGCTAATCACATTTCATCCCCTCTATCATAAGTGCTAGTTGCAAAGGTAGATTTGTGGTTTAAAGAAATTAATAACATGCCAGTACTAATACATAGGAGATCCATGGACATGTGTTGAATTCCCAGGACTGTTGGTGTTGCCTCTTAGCAAAACCAGTGTGAGTTTTCAGGTATAGCAAGTATACCTAATATTATAGGAATACTTGTAAGTAATTGTAGTTATTATTCCATTTTTAGAGAACCATGAACAAGGAAACAATCAAATGCTCTTTAACAAAGGTAATTGTTTAAAAATGTGTGGCAGTTCACTTTGTACTCTCTTCTTTCTACCTTTTCATATCATTGCTGGTTTACAAAGGTACTGCTCATAGTTGAGGGGTGCTTTTAGCTTCCTGCGTGCCAATATTTCTGTCAGGAATTTAGGTGACATGTTGATGAAGCACATTAAATTTTTATTCCTAGCTAAATAATATTTAATCTGAGAGTGATATCTAATCTGTTGGTATTAGCTTGCTAATAAAACTCCTGATGAAGTTAGATGAGTTGAACTGGAAATGTTTTACTTCTGTTTTTCTCTAAGTACAAGTTGTAGTCAGTGCCTGGATAAGCTGACCTTGCACTGTTTTGACCAGTTCAGTCTTACATGCCCAAAGCAACAAGTTTTTTGCCTTTTCCTTTGCTTTCTGAGCTCTTTCTGTGCATACTGTCTGTGGGAAGTGTCTGCTCACACCTGGGGGAAATACACAAAGCCAAGTGCCTTTAATTGCTTCTGGAACAGTACAAAGAATTGTTTAGACTAGATTTACTTTTCTGATTTGCGCTTAGAGACAGAGCTGACCTCTGCCAGAACTACAAAGAGCACCCAGCTGAGGCTGTTAATATCTCTTAGGAAACAGTTCAGGAACGAGCCTAGCTCACTGCCCAGTGCTACAGTGATTACAGTAAATCCTCATCTTCTGCAGACTTCAGCAGGGTGTTTGCAGTCAGCAGTTCTGATTTGAACCTCAGAGAGCAAAGAGTGTAAAACACCTATGAAAATCCAAGCAGCTGTAACAGCTTTCATTTATAGTGCCTCAAACTGATACGTTTTTCCTCGAAAACAGGACATGTGTGAGTGCTCTGCTTGAGGGGACTGTGAGGAAGAAAAAGCTTTGTATCACCTTTAGTGAAAGCGACATCATCTTCTTGTCTTTTGTCTTGGGCACTTTGATCTCACCAAGTCAGATCGCATCCCACAGCTCTGCTCAAGCCTCTGTACTTTGTTTAATAAGTGTCCTTATTTCCCCAATCCTTATGTCAGCCTAAGTATTGATACAATGATTTACATGACTGTTTCTATCATTGCCCTAACGTCTAACACTGCAGCATAGGCATTGCTACAGTTTCTGTCGTTTGTTAAGTCTCTAGAGCTCCTGTCTCAATCTCTCCCTCATTTTGTTGGCATCCTCGTCTCACTGTTCTGTGGATCCTGTATGTTGCCTTCTTTCTGCTCAGCTCTCAGGGTAGCAAAGGTAGGTACTTCCCATCCTTTCTGTTGCTGGGTAGGTATAGCTCTAAGAAGAGATAAAATGCTTCTGTCACTCCTCGTTCTGCATTGAAAAAACATTCATTATTTTAAATCATGCACGTTTATTCCAATACTGGTGAAGAGCTTGTGAGCATACTGCAAAAATAGGTACTTCTGCAGCTTCTGTGGGTAGGTTTGGTCTTGCTCCAGTTCGTATACATTTATATCACAAATGCTGGCAGAGTCTAGCCTAGAAACTATGTATTTAATGCAACAAGGAACAAGATCTCTCCTTTTCCCCTTCGGGACAGGCCTGTAGTACATATGAGTAATACAGCTGTCTAATTACACAGAAAGGCTGCTTTTGAATCTATTTCAAAAGCAGCCTTTACCTGTGCACAAGGCATATGACAGCACTAATTTAGAGAGCTACAATTTGAAGTTTATAAATAAAAGGACATAGAGGTCCCTACAAATCTTAGCTGATCCTGAAGCCGGATAAAAAATGGATGTTTGGTTTTGACTTCCTCCCATATGGCCTGTTTCAGAAAGATGTCCCTTTTTTTGGTCTGTTATTTGTAAATACAAGCATAGTAAAGACTGATGGCTAAAGCAGCTAAATCTGAGAAGAACTCCCTTCTTCTTTTCAAAATGGCTGCTGCTCTGGTCTGTGCTTTGAAGACGATGGGCTGCTTTTCATCTGGCACTGCAGGCAGGACGCAGCTTCTCCTTCCAGCTCACAGCCCTCAGATCTCTGCTGGTTTTCACCAAGTTTAGGGACTTGGTGCCTGTGCACAGGTAATGCTTTCTGCTCAGTTGTGTTTTTTTTTGTCTTGGAAGCAAACTCCTGCCTAGAAGCTGAAAGCTAGATTAATTTGAATACCAGGAAATACTTTGGCATTTGTGGATCTGACTATCTTTCTACCGTTTTGTCAGTAACAGTGTTTACTTTCATCTTAGTTATCCTTTAAATAGCCTCAGTGTGCCTGAGTTCAGCGCCTCAGCTTTAATGAAAATAGGTTTTGTTTGTTTTTTGAGATGTCCTTCAAAGTGATGAAGATGGAGGCTCTGGGATTCTGGGATCTTAGATCTGAGAAACTGCCTGGAAACAAGAGTGACACTGGAGAGCTGGTAAAATGTTTATATCAAGTGAAGGGCAGAACAAAAACTGTGTAAGTGATGGAAGGGGAACTTGGTTGTTCAACACCCTGGTTTTATAACTGTAGTGAGGAATATAGAAAGTGTTATACCATTTTCATTTTGAATCTACTGCATCTATAAAAGGTAGACTTAATTGGTGCTTGTTCTATTTACAAGTAGGTGTAGGAGAACACATGGTAACCTACAATGCTTTGCAAAGAATTTGTAACACATTCATAACTGAGTACAGTTACACCATGGAGTACCCTTGCAGATGCAAGTTACCTTAGGGAAAAAGCTTTCCATGCTAAGTAAGGAACATATTTAGGCCATTTCAGCCACATAAAGGAAATTAATGTACAGAAGAGGTCAGTGCCCTAACTGTTCTGTGCCAGAAATTCTTTGAGGTGGTATTTATACTGAACTGTGCATTATCTGTACCCTGTTTATATATATGTCTGCTAACTCTACACAGCATTTCTGCTTTTAGAAGCTCTTATAATAACATACACCCCAGGGTTTCATTTATCCTTCTCCCAGCCTGATTGTTCTTTTTTTCTTTATAATTCATTTAATTGCCTAACACTGGCAAGTTAAGTTTTGTTCATTTTTTTGCTCTTTTTTGTTCCTTTCTTTCCTCCCTCCCCCTCCACGAATTATTGCAAGTCATTGTGCACTAAATATAGTTCTGCTTTCTGCTTTCCAGATGCTGAGAGTTTGGCTTACATCCTTATAGCATTCCTGCCTAATTCTCAATCTCTCTGTCACACACATACAACTATTCAAAGCAAATACTGAGTTCAGTGCATCAAGAAAATCTTGATAGTTCTCTTTGTAGAGTGGAGAGTAAGTTTTACTAAAACTGACTCATGTTAAATGTTTGTCAGCTTTATGCTCAACTACTGTACCCTGTATTCATTGTTGTGAGGGCCCAATATATGGTTCTTGCTGGCTTAAATATTCTGTAAAAGCTTTCATCCCTGCACACGTCTCACTGTGTGTTTTAGCTATTTAGATCTCAGGTTTTACAGCCTCATCTAGCCAGGCAAATTTCACTTCTAGTCCAGCTGGAGTACACTGGAATATTAGGCCAGCTTCAAGGATGTTTCAGCTCAAAATGTGGAAGTTCCACAGCAAAAGCCAGTATAGTAGAAAATTATATACACGTTTTAGCCACAGCTGCAGAGTCAGTTTGAACTTGATTAGAAACTTACTACAGCTATCCAAAGCAACACTAATTTTCAGGAAAATTAACTTTCTGCTCTATTCATTTTGTGTGCTGGTGCTGGTATCCTCATAAGAGCTACCCATCAATCAAGTGACTGTTTTGGTAAGGATCAAGTAGTTCCTTTATAGGGTATGTAATACTCCTAGCTTATAAAGCAATTTGGACTAGCAAAAGGCACAGAACAAACCTGTAGTTTTGATTTATCAACAATTAGTAGTGTCTCACACCAGTACAGTATTTTTTTAATAGGAAAGATCCCAATTTAAGATCCATATTTATGCTGAAATTTGCTAGAATCAATGTATTTGGACCCTTTACCCACTATTGAAATGCAGCTGCGGTACAGCATGGCAGCTGTTTAGGGCAGGAAGCAAGGAAAAATGCTGTGTTTAATCAAAATTGCAGTGGTAATTGATTGGCAGAACATATTTACCCTGAAGATGGGGCTGTACTGCCAAACACAGTGGGTAATCCTGATTGGGGCTTTGGCACACTATTTTAATACAAATTCAAAGAACTATTAGGTTTTAGACTTGGTTAATGCACCAGGATTAAATTTCTCTGCAATCTTTTGTAAACTGCTTCAACTCTATGTTGGCCATGGCCCCTTCTTACTCTGGACAGCACTGTTCCCTTTCAGAATATTGCCTGGGAGAAGACCAAGCCCTGTCCCACCACTAACCCCTTTTCTGCAGCATCTGCTCCTGAGAACTGCAGCAGCCTAGCAGGCTGTGAGATGGGATGGAAAAAACAGAGGACTCTGGCTCTGTGCCATTGCTTAATTTCCATAATGCTTACTTAAAGTCATAAACCTACAAAGCCTACAGAATATCAGCAAAGTTGTGAGGCCAGATAAAATCTCGTTCTGGGACGGATCTGTGCAATGCACAGAGTATTCTGTGGGGCTGATGAGAAGCAGCTTCCCGGGAGGTTTCCAGCCCTTGAGAGTCCAGAGAAACCATGGTCCCAGGCATTGCTGCTGGAGCTGCCCCATAGCAGCTTGCACGTAAATGTTAGTATCAGCCCATGGCTTTCTGTGCATTCACTTCCAAAGAGGCTGCAGCAACTCTGACCCAGAGTCTCTCGCAATACAAGGAGCGTGTCATTCAAAACAGAAAATAGCTGTAGTTCAGGACAGGGTTAGCAGGAAAGGATCACACAGGGCATGTTACAGAAGCTGTCCTGGCATCCTGCTCTCCTGAAGGCTGGGTAGGGAAGGGGCAAGGGAGGTGAAGGCAATGACCGTTCTTGGGGCCTAACAAGGGTCCACATTGTTCTTGGGCCTGTCGGTTGGTTTCTGATTCACCCACAGCCAGTGTGCCATGATCAGATCACAGTTGGCCCAAAGATATGTTTTCCAGTGCATTTAGTGCTTGGAACAGCCCCAGGTTTTGGGAACACATGGTGAGGAGGAGGGGACAGCTGTGAGACAGAGAAGGGAGCTGATTTTTGCCTTCTTTCATGATGAGATTTTCTTTCATAATTTGAACGTGTTTGCAGCATTCCACGTAGTAAAATTAATTTGGAGCCTGTCTACATCCGGATGAAGGGCAGGCAGAGGAGAAGGAGGGTAGAACACGCAGTGGGTGCTTGCATGGCTGCGTGCCCCCACCAGCAGTGCCCTGTCTCGCTGGTCATCTGTGCAACTGCTCATGACAGATCATAGATGGATCCCAAGTACTCAGCCTGTGTCTTCTCTCAGCTCAGAGCATTACAATAGCTTTGTTTGTCTCCAGCCTGGGGGTTATGTAGCTGCTACATCCCAAGGGAGTGTCTCTGGCAGTAGCTGAGCTTCCTTGTATGTGAGCAGTGACTGGCTTCATGGCAAGGAAGGGGAAGGTCCTGAGTGCAACTGCGGACTGAGCTAGCTTTCAGTTCCGGGCAGACCATCTCATTTATCTTTGCAGCACAGTGCTTCTGAGTGATTCCTGACTTTTTTGTTCCAATTTCCTGTTAAACAGTAGCACACCATTCCTCGTCTCCTATCCTAAGCTTCCCTATGTTTTGTAAATGGTTTTGCTGTTTCACCTAGGGCTGGCTGCAATTCAGGGAGGAATGAAGTGGTCCCTGCCTGTTTGCAGGTCCTTAAAGCAAATCTGGAATCTCCTTAACATTCACATCCCATCAGGAATTTTCATCTCCCCTTTCTTCCAGAGCAGATCCGAGAAAGGCAGCTGTGAGTAGCATGTGCTGCCATCAGCTTCTCTGCTCCTCTGCAGAACATCAGTAATAAACTACAGCTTGTCAGGGAAATCTGCTGTTCCCTACCTATGGCCTATACTTTGTAGGCCTATAAAGTATTTTAATGCTAGAGAAAGTCACTCTGTTAATCAACAAAGGTAACAAGCCAACGTTTTCCTCCTTCCCCTTACAGGGCCCCAATTCTATAAGGAGTCATAGAAGTTAAACATTGAAAAAGGCCTGCAGTGTAATTGAGTCCATGTCCTAGTAGTGTGGGGGTGTTCTCTTATTACAGATTTGTATTGTTATGTCAGCCTGGTTTGAAACAATCTCTGCAGCATGATTTATGCATTATCTTGAAATACTATGCTCAGCTTAACACATTCCAGTGTCTTGAAGGTTTTCCTGATACAGTTATCTAAATGGTTCCTCTAAAAATTGATCCAGTTTCTCTCAGTCATGTCTTTGCTCTTCTACAACATGGTTCATTCTACTGAAAAAACAATTCGCTTTTCCTTTAAAGGGGCTAGTGGGACAGCCGGTCTGCTATTTGGCCAGGCTGCAGTCAGATCTCATTTCTCAACCCCACCCTTCCCTTTCTCTGAGGAGGAGGAGGGGCAGTCTTCATATTTTCCCTTTAAGCTGAGCTGCGAAACATAACTGTTTGCCAGAATCTTTCACCTTGGCCGTATACCCTCACAGATGTTTTCTACAGCATAAACAAAGCAGCAAAGAATGTCGGGGCACGGGGGACGCATGGCAGTTGGGATCGGGAGAGATCAGGGTGGAGAATTACAGCTCCAGCCGCTCGGCTGTAGTCTGCCTTTCAGAAATGCACAAGAGCTGCTCCCAGCTGTCTATTAGCCTACAGTTGTATGAGTGAATCAGAGTATAGGTCTTGAGTACCACAACCTCATAATAAGAGTTTTTTGCTGGAGCAAGTGATTTTGTTGGGGCACAATGTCACTTCATCCATTCTGCTACATTGTAGACCAAATAAAATGTCCAAATGACTGTGAAGTAGGCTGCAGCTGTTGATTTTGAAGGGAAATGATTTAAAGAAAGGAAGGCAGGAACCATTGTTGTCAGGAACCTGACAACTGTGAAAAAAAGAAGGTGATGCTCTTTCTAGGACAGGTATTTCTAGCTGTTGCTGCTGATTGAATGGAAGGCATAGCCATGAGTCCAGTAAGATCCTCATGAGATTCTAACAGGAGATGATGGCAGTGATGTGGTTGTTCACCTAAGCCTCTGTGTTGTCTCAGAATACTGCTTTGGGCCAGTGGAAAAGTTTTTACTGTAAACAAAGTCGGTTCTTGTTTAGGAGCCTTGAAAGGAAATTCATAATGATCAGTGTAAACCACCTGGTGCAGATGAAAGGGATCAGGAATCTGGGCAGTACTTAAGCAATTTGAGGCTTGGGAGGGAGCCTCAAAATCTCACCTATCATCACATACAAATCACAAAAAACATGTTGGTCACATTTGAGTATATCCCAGAGGATCAGTTTGTGAGCCCTCCTGCATATGCTGGTGGGTTGAGAGGTACCGAAACAAAGGGGACCATGGTTGGAAAGATTTGCATATTAAGGAAAAGAATGTGGAATGTATGTATTATGTGTGGCAAGAGTGTGGAACTAATGACTTATGACAGGGATGCAACTATGGAATTAATGTGATTTGGCAGCCAGGCATTAATATGGAACGGACAATTTTGGATGAAGCAGAACAGGAGTGCATAAAACAGTAGCTGAAGCTAGTCCCTTGCATAGGAGCTGTATCAAGAGAAGGTTTCTTACACACGTATATGCAAGACTGGACAGAGTTTATCCTAATGTCATTATTAGGAAGTAGATAAAGATCTTTATTTGTATTTGTAGGGTGTGAGAAGCTTTTACTCTGTTGAGTTGACATGAAGAATCCTTTTGAGCATAGGTCCTGCTGGTTTGTGTGGTTTCGATTTAACTGCCATCATACTTTCATTGTTTATGGTTCTAATAAATGTAGGCTTCTCTATGGAGTATGTGAAGATTAATGTGTTTATGGCTATCAGACATATGTTTGTGTATAGCTGAGTGCAAGATCTACTACCCTAAATACTCTTAAAAACCCTTGGCAGGTTAGGGCATGGTGAAGTTGGTTCATGTTTCATGGGGGTCTCAGGAAGTGTTGGTAGTCCTGGTACTAGGTTTTTGTCAGCAAAAAGTTCCTGAGAAACAGCTCCCATTAAAAACAGCACAGCATTTTCTAAAATTATCTCATTCTTTACATATTTTTCTGTGCCATGTAAGGTATCACGTTAAGATTCAAACTCTCACCAAAGCATTCTCAGCTGCTCAGTATTTATTCAAGCTAATAAACAAGAGTAAATAATCTCTGAAATGTTATTTGTAGTCATTTGGAAGTTCCTATCAGTACAGGTCACACTGTCATACGCCATGGTTAGGGCTCTGTTGAAGGAAAAGACTTTCTATAGCACATTGGTAGCTCCAAGTGATGAACTGTGGTCATTACCTTGAGCTCCATTTGTTCACTGTGCCATATTCCTGACAGTTTCTAGAGAACGTAATTTGTTCAGCTATGTGTTCACATCTTATCTTGCATTTGCTAATGGAGAAGCTCTCACCTGGGGCCAGTACTCTCCTGGCTCTCCCTGCGTCTAACTAGTGCACTAACATGCATGTCTCGGGTCCCATCATCTCTGCTTGACATCTCTGTGCTGAAAGAGGGAAACATACTGGGGTTATGAGAGTGATTAAAAGAATGGCAGACATGAGTGTTACAGCAGTGTACAGGCTGGCTCCAAATGGGGGTGAGAAACAGATGTGCCAGGAATGAACCAGCGAAGAGCTATGGATGAATGAAGTGTGGCAGAACTGTGCAAAGGATGTTTCTGTGGAAAGGATTTTTTCTGTTCTGTGCATGCTTCTGCTATGTCTGTCAGCCTCAATAGAATTGTCCCCGCTGAACTGTCAGCTTTTGCATAACTCCAGCATGTTCCTGCAGCCAGTCTAGTCTGAGATCTGTTTCTCTCTGTGGTGGTAAGAATGCAATCCTTCTGGGCCTTTTAATGTAGGAAGCAGCTAAACATAATTGTCTTAAAACCAGGAAACAAAATGTTAAGTTATATGCCAGCCTGTAACTCAACCATGAGCCTGCCCTCTAATCAATGCCTCAGCATGCTGGTAACACACATTAATGCTGTTGCTCTCACCGCTGCTACAAAAAAGTGTCACAAGAGCCCTGCAGGAGGCAAACACCTTTTCTTTGCTGAAGCCATGGTTGCATAAGGGGATAGAGCAGCGTCACCATTCCATAAATACTGCTACCTTATAAGCAATATTTTGCAGTATCTCTGCCATTCAAGAGAAGGTGCTGCCTATGTGTGAGAGTTCTCACTCACATGCTTAGTTTGCTAAGCATAAGCCATTCCAACCATTCCAGGCTTGGTAGGTGTGACCAGCAATAGCCTCTCACCCTACAGAGCCCTTCCAAACCATGGCTTGTCAGCTCAACTCTGGGATCTGAGAGACACATAGCGACATAGAAATACTGTTCAGAAGGGACCTCTGGAGGTCTGTAGTCCAACATCCTGCTCAAAGCAGAGCTGTTGCCAGCACTTAACAGGTCAGCTGTGACTTTGTCTAGCCAAGTCGTGAAAACATCCAAGGATGGAGATTGCACAACCTCTGTAGGTAACTCATTCCAGTACTGTACTACTCTCACAATAAAAGGCTTTTTCCTGATGTCGAATGCAAACCTTAATAGGAGATCCTACACACTTATACTGACATATCTGAAAGACCCACAGGTGTAATGAGACATACCTGATCCCCTGAAGTTCACATCTCTCTCTCACCATCACAGCTCTGCCATGTTGCTTCTGTTGTTGCTTCTACATTACAGCTACATGTCACATAGCAAACAGAACTGTAGAACAGGCAACTGAAAGCTGGATCTGAAAGCTGATAAGCGCTATCCAGATAGTAGCTTGCTCATCTGGCCATTTTTTGCATCTGCTGACTGTAGAGTCACATTATCCAAAAGACCCGCTACAGAACCAAGGATGATCTGTATAACACTGACCACAGGCTCTTCTCTGGTCACACTGCCTTAAGCATAAAGCCTTATTTTTGGCTGTAAAGGAATTCCCATGAAGCTGTTATTTGAAGATTTCAAGAAATGGAGACTAAGAGTACTTCGGCATTACGTTACTTTAATTTGGCAGCAGCTTTTCCGAGGAGCCAGAAGCAGTGTTGGGATAGGAGAGAACTCATACTGCTTGTGGCTGCTGTGAACCTTAGCTTGTAATTTCATGGCTTTGGGGGAAAGGTATTAAACTCCAGTTGCTCCTCACAGTAGAGTGGCACAAACCACTACTGTGTAGCCCTAGGGGTATACTACTAACAGTTTGCAGTATCTAATACAAAACCTAGCAATGAATGAGTCTTTTTCATTCCTGTGATTGCATGTGCAGACATTGATTTAAGTCACCCTAGTGCTGTCTTTTGTGTGCAGGAAGCTGCGCTGAAACTTCAAAATTATTTCTCTTGCAGCTGTAGTTTCTTACTAGAAAGAAAGATTGTCTTGAGGGGTGATAATAGCAACTGGAAGTGGTTTTGCCTTCACGTCACCTGTCCCACTCCACTGTTAGACACTATAAACTGTCATCCTAAAATCTATGATGAATGAATAAGTTGCTTTTCTGCTTCATAAATAATGAATCTTTTCCACTTTGATTTTTCTACCAGAAAGTTTTCCTTTTCTGTATTCTTGGAAATAAGTTCACTTCCCTTGATATTCAGAACTTATTTCTGAAGAAACAACTTAAGAAATATTTTAAAGATGATTCCTGGTTGAATCACCAGTACCATTTCCTGCTTCACCCTCCCCTCTCGCTGGAGTTCTCTCAGGCACATACCTGACCTGAACCTGATTAGTTTGTGAGACCTACAAAGTTTGCTGCTCATGGTGTGGCTGTGGGCCAGGCAGGCAGAGTTCTCTGTGCCTGGTACTGTAGTTGTGAAATCTTGCTTGATGAACAGGAGGTTATTCTGCTGTTTAGGTTTGTTTTTATTTGTTTTTTTCAGCAAATGCCCTTTAAATGTGCAGGAGCACATTTTGGAGCTCAGGGAGTTGACTCTTCGGGGACCATGTTGCCAGAAAGATTCCCATGTCTGTAACATTGCTGAGAGCCAAAGAGAACCAAGAGCACTTTCAATTCAAAAAATATTTAAAAAAAAACCCCAAACTTCACACTTTTTTGTCCTGCTTTTACAAAAGTCCTCATTATTATTTTTCGAGATCTGTTTACAGCTCTTATCACACAATGTATCCTTTATCAGGTCCTCAGCAGTAGTGTATGTATTGCAACAGAGGTAGGACTTGGTACTATGCTTCTCTACCAAAATAAGGGGCTGGTTTTGAGCTCTTACAAACAGCCCTGCTGAACAGTCCTGTTGACTTCTTCAAAGCTGCTTGCATCTATAAGGTTTATGGCATTGAGTGCTGCTCCTTGTACAGCCCTAGGAATCAAGCATAGTGGGGAAGAATCCTCCTGACGTCATAGGCGAAATGGAATGGGCCACCAGTCTTTCTCATGCCATTATAGTATTCTGCACAGCAGAGGGACAGAGTGCAGCCTGGTGGTGTGCGCCTCTTCATTTGTATCTTGCTAACTGTATATTTTTCCTCTCCTCTACTGTTGTCCCTGTAGATTTTCCAAGGGATGTACTACTCAACAGTAAATGTGTCCACTTCTTTGCATGGATATTTTGGTGATGTAATCTTCTCTCCGTCCTGAATCATCAGTTTCAGGATTATACTACATTTTTGTTGGGGCAATCCAGCACTCTGAAAAAGAGGGCCAACAGGCATGTAAGAGCCAGGCATTGTGTGGACAGGCTCTATGCAACATTCACAGTGTAATTCTACCAGTTCATCTCAGACCTAGGTAGTCTCACTCTTCTAGAAATCTGGGGTTCTTCAGCTCTAATATTAAAGTACACTGGTCCCAACTTGCAGTTTTTATTCCAGTCCTTTTGTTCTGTCAAGCTGGTACCCAGTCTGCACTCTCTCCTGGATCTTCTGGAGCATAGTCCTCGGTTCTAGTCCTAAAAATCTGCCAGAATCTCCATGCAGTTTACTCTGCCAGACTGTCAAATCTTTCGTCAGTCAACCCCTTACCTGAGGCACTAAAAATACCCATAAATATGAATTTCACAATGACTTGTACTGATTTACTGGTGTGGAACTTCCGCTTTGGAAACTGAGTCTTTGAAGAACTGATGCTCAAAGCAGCTTTTTGCAAGTCGTCCCCATATGGTTTTTAACAAACATTGCCAGCAGATATTGTAGGTAGAGCACAGATCCACATCCATTCCGGCCAACCTGAATCAGGGCTGCTATTGCCCAGCCATGCTCCTGTGTTTCCTCAACACAAACAGTAGTGTGTATCTGACCCTGGAATAACATAGTTCAGGGAGCTAAACTGGCTGAAAATTAGGACTACAAAAAGCCCCATGGTTTTTGCCCATGTCTGTTCTCAATGTAAAAAGCACTAAAAGTGCATGAAGATTCTGTATAGTTAAGTAATCAGATTATTGGATTTTTGGATAAGGAATCTCAAACACAACCACAATTAGAAATTATGAGTGGCATGTATGCCATGGTTGAATTTTCAAGATTAAGAGTTCAATGCTGATCTGAGTCTTTAATCTAGCCTACTAGTAAAATTAAGATCCAGAAGAAATTAGCATAATCCCTAGGGAGCCAGTGAGAATTCTTTCCACTGCTGAGCTGAATGTAGTTTTAAAGGTTTTCTGGAGTTTTGGAAAACTAACTAATTTTTTTTGTTATATTTGGTTAAACCACCATTCTGCTTTCAGCATAAGAGAGTGTGAATAGCATTAAAACCACTATATCGTTTATTTTCATCCCATTGTCCATGGATCCATCACGGTCCACTGACTTCTAAGCAGTCTGCTAAAGATAAATGAAAACAGCACAAACAGTGTCAGGAGACAGACTTACATTAACAACATAGTGATCAGGCGCTCCTTTGGAAAATGGCTCCTGCTCCAGGTAATTTCTGCAAATGAGTAGAAACCTCAACAGCAGGGAAGAAATGATCAGGTGCAGATCCCTATTGTGTCCCCAAGCTCAGGCTGTTAGGGGTGTATGGGAATCATTCCCATCTGATAGCAATTTAGGCACCATTACAAATGCGTTGTTTCTGTTAAGGTCCTTGAGAATGGATGGCTGCATTACAAAAAACAGCTTTACATTTTGGATTATATGGATTGCTGATGATAATCCCAACAGAAGAATAAGAAGCGAATTGTGATGGGAGTTTAGTAAGCCTCAGCTTTGGAACTGATCCATTGGTTGTGAGAAAGGTGGGACAAGTTTGAAGTGGTCTTGAGATTTCTGTGTAATGAGCATTCAACTTAACTTTTTATCAATGTTTAGTTTTATTTAAAAATGAAGGCTGTGAAAGTTAGTTGCTTTAGAAGGTCTCCAATGTTTAGAAATGTGCTCCTACCTTTCCTCTTATCTTTGGCAATTCTTGTTTATCCAGCATAAAAAATTCATAGACAGATTCTGCCTTCAAGATCTGTAAGCCTGATCAGTGCTTTAAAACCCCTGGAAGCAACTGCTTTGTTTATCTCCAGAAGTCCAAGAATAAGTTGATTTTGCTATTTTTAATCTATCCGGAAATATGCAAAGAAGAGAGCTTAATTGCAAACAGACCAAACCTTATATAGGAAATGGGTATGTCCCTCAGGGGCACCTAAAAAGTGAATGTCTGAAATTAAACTCATATACTCTTCTCCCTTACTCCCTGAAGCACGTACTCTTGGAATGAAAGGGAAGGCTGTGGGCTAGCATCATATCCCAGTAGTTTCTATTCATTATAGCACTCTGGCTATCTTAATATTCAATTAACAGATGTTTCCCAGCATGTATAAACGCAAGGTGACTAGTTGTATGTGTTTGTGATGAAACCATTAAAGAGAACAGAGAGAAATTAGAAAAATAATGACTCCATTGCTAGGATCTTAATTTGGTTACCAGAGGAAAATGAAGCAGGAGTCCTGTGAGGCTGAAATTTCACCCACACTTTTCTCAAGAGAGTGCTACCACACCCAGCCAACAAACAGCGGTGAAGCCTCGCACCATGAAAGCCATTCCCATCACCTGCCCAGTGATTCTGAAATCCGGGTTGTCTTTTTCTCAACTTCCAAATATTGCAGTCTCTAATGGGTAACATATAAGGTCCTAAGGTGAACCAGATGCATTTAGCTTAACTAAAAACCTCCCTGCCCATGGAGAAAAGGAATGGCATTGTTTTTGTATAGGCACAGCAGCAGATTCTGACTGCCAGTGCCATTTTAGTGTTAGCTCTTCCACTAGTTATTGTGTGACCAGTAGGCTCATCAGACATTATTCTCTCTGCATGTGACCTGCTCTGCAGCATGGAGCTTGGATAGAGCATTGGCCCGCAACTGTGTGTTACTGCACATTTGGAAGCAAAACCATCCCAGAGTTCCTCAGACAGCTGCTCTGATGCACATCTATCAGTCAAGCATGTTTTGCTGTATTCCAGCAAATGGCAATGCCGTGGCTGGGCTCCCTCAGTTATCCCACAGTCTTGCAACTGCAGCCCTTGCCCCACTTCATAGCATCATAGAATGGTTTGCGTTGGAAGGAATCTTAAAGATCATTTAGTCCAACCCCCTGCTATTGACCGGATCACCTCACACTAGGCCAGGTTTTTCCAAGACCCATCCAACCTGGCCTTGAACACTGCCAGGGATGTGGCATCCACAGCTTCTCTGGACAACCTGTGCCAGTGCCTTACCACCCTCACGGCAGTGAATTTTTTCCTAATGTCTATTCTAAATCTCCCCTATGTCAGCTTAAAGCCATTCCCCCTTGTCCTGTCGCTACATGCCCTTGTAAAAAGTTCCTTTCTAGGTTTCCTGTAGGCCCCATTCACATATCGGAAGACTGTTACAAGATCTCCTCTGGGCCTTCTCTTCTCCAGGCTGAACAAGCCCAACTCTCTCAGCCTGCCTCAATAGGAAAGGTGCTCCAGTCCTCTGATCATCTTCATGACCCTCTTCTGGACTCGCTCAAACAGGTCTGCATCCCTCTTATGTTAGGGGCCCCAGAGCTTGTTAACTTTCACGCCTAGTCTCTGGCCACCTGCAGAGTGCACCAAACAGTTCCCATGTGGTGCCCACTTGCCTCCAGTCCAGAGAACTTGTTGTGTCATGTGCTCTCAGTAGCCTCTGCCATGCTGTCTGGGCCACAGTCTCTTGAATCTGAATCCTAGCCTCCATGTTCTGTGGCCTAATAGCCGAAACAGTCTGGGTAACGTCCTACATGCCGAGTGTCCTGCCGACAAGAGTGCACACAGGGGACCAAAGAGCTGTAGATTTATTGCTTATAAACCAAAAAGTATATTAAAAAAAAAGAAGAGATAAAAATAGATGGGGAGCTTGGGGACCGGAAAGGCAGCCAATGGAGATTAGATGCACTGCTGGTTGTCTCATCCAGCTTGTTCTATTGTAGCACAGTTCCAATAACGGCTGTATTATTTCAGCTTTTGTGCAGTGAGCAGACATTTGTTTTGCATCGAAGCTTTTTCACATAAATGTGCTCCATTTTTCATTTCTTCTTGTGTTTCCCAGCGTTTCTTCTGGCAGTTACGAATAGGAGAGGTGGTGACTCCAAAAGAATATTAGCCAACTTCTCAGCTGGTATAAATCATCAACACCCCCTGGTATTTACTAGAGCTATGCAGCTTTATACCAGTTGAATCTGCACCAACTGTTCTTTTAAAACATGTCCCACTCTATAAAGAGCTGTGTTTTCTTCAGTGGTGGATTCTGAAATTAATGAGAAGTAGTGGACTGACTGCCTCACAAAGCACGTGCAGCATACGTCTTGGCAGGATCTGTTTTCTAAGGTTCTGTTCATCCTGTTAAATCCACTTCTGTTCAATCTGAGGGACTTCTTTGGGGCAGCCTGTTGCTTCCTGTGTGCTGGAGCGGGGCTGTGATCTGCCGCCTTGCAGAAGGCCTGCACATGGGCCACCCCGCTGCCTGCTAGCTCAGTGTGTCACCATGCTTTTTAGCTCCCTTCTCACTGCAAAAAAAAACCCTTCTGGGCCTGCATGTAAGTGGCTATGAGGAATAGTTCCTCATATGAAAATACATGGAATGTGTGTCAGGCTTTGTTAGCTGTTCACAGCTTGCTTTGTGGTTTGGAAAGTGCTGCCCTGCCAACTTGGGCTCCATTCAGAGGCAGAGGAGTTTTGTAGAAACGGGTTTAGAAATAATCACAGGGAAGGAGGAGAAGTATTTATGTGAAATGAGATGAGATCAGGTGGATCTACATGTGCAGTGGAGGCTGTGCATTTGTTACGGGACAGTGGTGTTTTGTGGCTCCTACAACGTGTGCAGACTGAAGGAACACTTTGGGTTCTGTGCAGCTTTTCAGAAAAGACCATTTAAAGGTGATTTCATGAGGCAGAACCTGGTGACCAGGTGGGTCACTTCCCACCCATGTTCTTATCATCAGCCTTTGAGCAAGCCAGCCTCTGCCGTATTGACAAATGGTGACTAGGTACTCGTATATTTTTACTGGGATTTTGCTGTGGGTTTAGTTGAGATGTTTATTTGCATGTTGCCATCATTGGTTTCTCTACACATATTACACTAAGTACTATGGACTGCGTAGCTGTGCTCACCACAAAAATGCCTCTCTTCCATTTTTTTCTTAGCAGCAGGGAAGTAGGAAGGAGAATCTGGCAAAATGTGACTTTGTTTCATCAGAATCTGCTCCCTGACAGTGGAAGCTGTATGATAAGAGGCTTTTTCATGGCCAGCTTCTGAGTAGTGCGTGTAGCTTGCAGCCCACCCCTACCAAAGACATACACAGATCCTTTCAAAAAACACAGTTAAAACCCTGATTTTGATGCCCAGACAGCTGTATAACCAAAAAGAAGGTCTAAGTCAATCCACAGTCAATTTCCACAAGCACATGTGAATAAAGTGACTTTGTAAGTACTTGAGTTATCACCACCTATTTTCTACAACACAAAAAATAGCACTTTTTTTTCACAAACTTTTTAAGCTCATGAATTTCTGATGACAGTCACTTACAGGAATAAATGGTGAGGTAACAGCAGCTTTGTGTAAGACTGAGATAAATTTGGGTCTGAAATAAATGAAGACCTCTGTAAGAGGTAGAGTTAGGAAATAAGTGTGTGGGAAAACTGGAGTGAGAAAGAAGGCAGCAGGGAAAAGGAAGCCACAGTACAAATTAAAGATTGCAAGTAACAGGGCTGGGTGCCAAGAGCCTCAGAAAAGAAAAGGAAAAAGAATCCTTGATTAGGTAAACTGTTTGCTTTACTATATAAAAAACTGACCTCCTTGAGGACCCTGGAGCCCTGGCCTCCTGGGAGTCTGAGTACGTGCGGGCAGGCTGCTGCCCTGATGATGGCAACACAAATGCTCCAGCACCAGTCTTCTGCCCTGTGAATTTCCAGGTGCAAATGCTTCATCTGACAGGAGCTCTGCCTGCATCAACCTTAAGATTTTATCCAGCCCGGCGATATATAATTTCCTTCTTCTCCAAACCACTGCAATAATCCCAGTTCTGCTGGCTGCCTGAGAGCTGGTGTGTTGAAGGGAACCACTGTCTCTCCAAGCAGCTATAATGTGTGGGCTAAGCATGACTTTCAAAGGGACAGATGAAAGACAAGTGCGTGTGACAAGCCCACACCTCCAGCAAAGCTGTGACTCCAGTTCTGGCTGCAGCAGCCAGTGGGGCTCTCCAGCTTCCCACAGCCCTCCTAGATGCAGAGCGCTGTCTGATGATGTACCATGCCCTCATTATGAGTCCTTGCTCTTTAAGGAATACCCCAGGCCTCCTGCCTCAAGGTCACAATGCCGATGCCATAGTGAATCATTGCTGCAGAGCGGGAAAGTGAATGACCTTGGGCACTTAACACTTGTGTGGGTGTGCTTTTCATGCCTGCTGATACGTTTTGAATGTGAGTTGTTCTGTACTATACCTGGTGTGAAAGGGGAGCTGTCACAGACAGAGCTGATCTGAGAATACAGACAGGGAGAATTATATATGGAAAACTTTTGTGGGCAATTCCCTTCACTTTTATTTGCAAAGCTGTTACTTGCTGTCTAAATGTCCATCTTCCTCCACTCTAACTGCAAAAAGCCATAAGGGAGGTTAGCTCATGAAACTATCTTGTGCAATTTAGTTAATTAGTATAAAAACTGCAAGAGAAGAGCTCTCTTTTAACAGCAGAGGATGGAAGAATTGCAGGGCTTTTTTGGAGTGGAACAAGGTCAAAACAACCAAGGCAGCCAGGAGCCTGAATGCAAGGCAACCGTCGTGCAGCAGAATACAGAGCCTAGGACATGCTACTAATGAGTAAAGTACACCCAGAATTCAAAACCACAGTAATGACATTAGATTACTGGTAGCCATTTGTTAATGAGACAGAGAGAAATGGAACTTGAACAGTCTCTGAGCATGGGCAGGCTGCGCACACAAGAACTGTTTCCATCACAAGATTTTTTATTCTGCTGGCTTTATTGAATGTGGTGAACTGCTGTTCCAGCACAGAGCGAGGACATTTGGAATTGCAGTGTGACTGGCATAGCAAAACCAGGAAAACAATGCGAAATGAGAGTTTGTCACATGAGTGAATTAAGCAGATTCTGTATAGTGTTTTCATCCCGAAGTGCTTGAGAGGTTTCTTTATAAACGGATTCCTTCTCTGTGGCTCAAATGCAGCCATCTTTGGGCTGAAATGCAGTTTTCTTCATTGTGCATCCAGTGCTTAGGCTGCTTTTGAAAGATCTGCTTTATTATGCATCTGTTCTCATCCAGCTGTTCATAATAAAATGAGAACTGTGCAGCACCTCATTCAGATTCTCATCCTGGAAAGGGCCATTGTTAATGCCAGACGTCCTAAAGTCACTGAGCTTTCCATGGCAAAATTCAGGGAAGTTGTGTTAATATGCAATTGCAAATGATCAGAACCAACATCACATAAACTGTGCTCAGTGAATCCTGAGAATGGGGCAGTGTTGCTTATGTCTCTGGAACATCACAACCACACTTGTTGGGGTGGCAGGTCATGTTATTCTGAGGTTTCTGTGTCTTGACTCTGTTTGATTAGTCTTCTTCAAGACCCCCATCATTCTGATGACACCCTTGAAGATGGCAGGGAATTGAAAGACTTCAAGAATTTAAATTATTTCATTCTATTTTTTTGTCAAGCAAATGTCAGTAGTTCACTTACTTCATTTGTGGGTTCCACCTTGAAATAACAGGTGTAAAACCAGATCACATCCCAATTTCACACTTTTTCTGAGTAGCAACCAATCTGTTTTAGCATTATTTCCTAACAACTTGTTGATTAGAGTGGTAGAGCTAAATCTTATTTTACTGAGGTCATCTTACACTTATTCCTGCTGCACTGTCAGACCTTGTTTACTTTTGCAGGTACTGGATGTGTAGTAATGATCAGCTTGATATACCCTGTCACCTGTTTAGCTATACTACCTCAAGTAAACTTACCTCAGGGAAGTAGAAATAACAGCAAAGGTTATATCATTTTTCTTAGCCAAAATATACTATCCATACTTCCCCTGAAGTCAGCAACGAGAATATTCTCAGTGATAGGCTCATAGACTTTCCCCTGGGTCTTATCCCATGATAAGCAAAATTTTTAAGCAAATCATCACATACAAAGTCTAGCTCTGGACTTTGCATCATTGCTTTTTCATCAGATGCTCTAGGGATTCAGTTTGAACCCACCAAATCCTCCCAATCTTTAAATCATAAATCCATAACTGACCAAAAAATCCCAACCCCTAGTATTCATGAGGCGAGGGGGCTTTGCCAGGCCGTTTTGGCTATTGCAGTAGGTGGGTTATGGTCAGTTTTCTAATGCAGACTTCTCATTACAAAAGAAACCAAAACCAAAACAAACAAAAAGATAGGAAACTTTCTGCATTCATGGACAAACGCCAAATCCTTCCTCTCTAACTGAATGCACTGACACTCAGCTTTTGTCAGCATTCATTGCATAGAATTTACTGAACTCCAATTTTGACTGCATAGGTGCAAGACAATTCTGGGGACAACTCTGTCTCATGTGTAGTGTTAAGATACCTCAGGGCCACATCCTCTCTAACAGCCTTCTTCAGTCTCTGGAATTGTTAAGTTTTGTAGTCGAAGTCTACTGCTTGTCTTTTTATAGCAGTGCCCTGGGGCTGGTAGGTCATGTAGCCAGGTAATAAGCACACAGAGCTCCCATTCCACTGAGTTCTTCTGCCCACCACTTCAGCACCCAGTCCAGCTCCTTTGTCATCTTTGCTATGGCAATGTGTCTCCCCAGCGCTGCATAGCTGTTGTGAGACATTAACATTTTTGTCTAGCCCAGCTTAGGGTTTGGGGTTTTTTTCAGGACAGTTCTGAAGCCTTTTACTGTATTATTCTGTTATTTTTTTTCTGCTGATCTAACATCATCTGATCTGTGTAAATGCTGAAAACTTGGTACATCATCAGACATCTGCTGTATTTTTGGAGAAACGTCTCAAGTTTGGTGAAGCAATCCAAATCACCAGAAATTGTGATTCTCAATTTGCACAAAATGCATGCTCTGTTTTCTAAGGGTTTCTGCCAGACCCTGCTGACACATGAAGCATAAGAAAGTATTTGGCATCAGCCACTTCCCCAGAGATTTTTCCTCTTGTAGGTATTGGAAAATGATCCCTCTGTACACATGTATTCAATTCTTTTAGGTCTAGTCATAAGCAAAGGTTTCATCTCTTTTTTTAGCATACCCATTCTGATGGTTACTCTGTGCAGTTTATGGTCATGAATATATTCACCTCCTTTTTTAGCCTCTGCTACAGGGCACAGGGAACCATGCCAGCATTGTAGATGTGAAGCAGCTCTCAAACCCTTTTTCAATGACTTGATCCCTCAGCCTTCCAAAGAGAAGGGCCTGGCTGCAGAATGGCTCCCCACTTCTCTTAGATTATGATTTTTGAGGTTATTGTTTACCTGTCTGGCTGAGTTTGTAAGCCCCTTGCAGAAATAAACCCACCACTATTAGTCTTCAGTTTTACCTGTTTCCTCTGTAGCATGGCTGGTGGTGGCACAGCTGCTGACAGCACCCATGCTCCTGCACCAGTTTCCACCTTCAGGCCAGTAAATGTCATGTTTGCTTTATAAAGGATGTAGTCTTGAGAGCCCTTCACATCTCAGACACCTCCATCAGCCCACTATGCCCCTCCTCAGGGCTCAGTACCACTGTCCTTCAGGGTATGTATCTCCTGTTGACACCTTCCAAAGGATGACAAGACCCTGCTTGTTTAGGTACTCTATCCAAGCATATGCCCAACACCCTCCTTTACTGAGAGAGAACTCAAGGGTTCATTGCACTGAATTGTAAGGACAAGGACCTGCCATGAATCTTGGTTCCTGTTCCTTTCCAGTTCAGGGGAGGTTCAGGTTCTGGCCTATCTGCTGTTACCTAAGAAGCTCAACAAAGCAGACTTACAAAGCAGGCAAATGCAAACATTTAAAGCTCCATGGCCCCTTACTAATGGGACTGTGCTGTGTCAAATCTCAATAGCTCACACTTAACAGCCATGTCATTATGGAGTATGGGCACACAACTGCTGTTAAAAAGACAGACAGCAAGGAAAAATAATAAAAAAAGACAAAATGCAAGAGGCTTAGGAGGCCCCTGGATTTCCTTAATGGAATTAGTCCTTCCTTTATGAATTCCAGGGTTAGATGCTGTAAATGTGATTCGCGTACTCCCTCGCCTCACCAAAGCAGAAAGATCTGCTAGACACATGTTCGGAGCGGAGCGGGGGAAGGTATGACGTGACTCAAGAGCCTGGAAGGCTAAAAGGGATAGATGGGGGGAGCTCTGCGGCCCTTGATCTTTGTAAGATTTACTGCCTTTGCCTCTTGCAAAGATATTTTTTTTTTTTTTTTCCTGGAAAATTGCTAGCTTCTAGCAATTTAAAAAAAAAAATTTGGCTGTGGCAGTAAACAAGATCTTTGAAGGGGGAAGGAAGCCAAGAGAAAGCCAGGCCCATTAGTCACGCAGCTGCATTTCCTGTCACAAAAGACCCCAGTTGAGTAATCACTCAAAATATTCTTGTTATTTTTTCCTATTTTATTTCAACTTTCAGCCTGCCAATATCTACTGTAAGGAAAAATTAAAACAAGAAAAAAAAAATCTTTTAGCCTCAGAGGGGGAAGCAATGTAGAATCAGACACTGATTTACATTATTTTTCCTTTTCTTTAATTTTCATAGCCTAAAAACACTTCAGTCATATGAGAGGAATGTTGGTAGTGCAGAGTAGGTCTGACACAGTGCTGGTGTTTTCAGGGCATATAATTTCAGCAGGAGTGTGGGTGTCAAAGTTTCTGGGCTATACTTCCAGCTGCTACCATTAATTCGCAGCACAACCTTGATGGAGTCATGTATTAATTTATCTGCAATTTATTATGAAAAGTAAAGATGGTAATAACTTCTGCATAATTGTTTTGTCAGGGTTCATTAATGGTGAGTATAAATAATGTTGGTCTTCTGATGAAAGCTTTGTAGAAGTATTTGTCTAAAGGTAAATACAGTCAAGACTGGAAAAAGCTGGCAATTTAAAGCAGAACTTTTTATTAACAGATTTTAAAAGAACTTGTATACAAAGAGGTGAAAATAGGAGAAAGACTATGAAATATAAGAAGGAAAATCTTAGTGATACTCTCTCTTGAGACACTCAGCTGAATAAATATACAGCAAACCTGTCATAGGGAAGAATCACCTTTGTAATGTTGGAAGAGATCATGTGAGTGATTGACTATATCACCTCCCTGCTTCTAGATCTTGGATTGTAAAACGTTGGCTCTGGCCAGTCTGGTACCAACTTCAAAAGGAAGCCACAGATACATGATGAAAGTAAAGCTGAAAAACCTCTGTTTTTACAGATTGCTGCAAAAAAATACCTCTTTCATCAACAAACTCAACTCCAAAATACAACCCCCCACCTTTTATTTACTCAAAGTAATGAGTATGGTGACCAGGCCACCTATAAAGAATGGCCTTAAGCATGCTTCAGGGCACATAACAGTTCGTAACTTACATTCCTGACTGGGGTACCTGACTATATGGCTCTGTGAAAATGATTGCAAAGGGATTGCAAATCCCTGTTTGGATTGCTACCTAAGTAGAGAGTAGATGATTGTAGTTTATGCTATATAGTAATATGACTTCAAATATTGCGCAAAAAATGAAGCTTACATTTGCATGGTAATGTCATATAATAAAAATGTCATACAGTAGAAGCTGGTAATGTCATATAATTCCCTAATTTGCACACATTTGATACCACAGATGTGCAATGTTTTCAAACCACAGCTTATGAGCAGATGTGATTTACACAGCAATGTAAACCAGGGCTTCCTAAAGCTACTTGAAAGGTGTAAACTCAATCAACATGGATTTACCCTTATTTGTTTTAAGAGAGACTTTGAAAAGCTGTTTACATGTATTTTTTAAAGTAATGCAGAATGATTGTTTATGCATATTTACATTGAATGGAAAGTAAGAATCTTGTGAGTCATGACTCAAGTATGAAAAATTCTGCTCCAGATTATCTTTATAAATTATGTTCATCCTTTGTCTTTCTAAATGTCAGGTGAGACAAGGTGTGCTCCTCAACAGGCACACAATTGTACAGTCCCTAGTTTGTGGTCAGAGCTAGCACTAGGTCATAGGGACTGTTCTGCTACTCTCACACCAGATGACTTTTCCTTCTATGTGTCCCAGTCTACTAGATCTCCATATCATATGACATTCTGTGCAACGGCAATAGTCATGATGTGAGATTATAAAGGCCATTTCTAATGATTATTGATATCTGCACACTTTTAAAATCATATACTGGTATGTATGAATAAATGGAAATTATTTGTTTACAAGAACAACATAAACTTTGTGCACTTCCTTTTACAGTACCACAGTATATTATAATATTTCCTATACTAGTGTTGTAGGGATGTATTAATATAAATCGCACTAGTATCTAATACATCAGACTGTGTAATAAATAATAACCACCGATAGAATGAATTATACCTGACAAATATTTGGGTAGCAATTGGTATTTCTCTATTTACCTACCTGGTTATCCTTGGAATTTGTATGGCTCTGTAGACATGGTATCTGAGTGCCTGCAAACCTCAAACCTTTGATGTACCTGTTCTCTTCACACAGATGTGATGCCTATTAGTACAATTATCCCTGTTTAGGTGTGCCACTGAAGTCCTAAGGTGAATGACTAAACCAGAATAACCTCAGAAGTCTATGACCTCTTGATTCATCTGCTGGCTGTGAAGAATTTATCTCTTGCATAGATGGGAAGCTGAGTCATAAATATCTAAAGTTATGTGTCCATAAGCACATAGATAGCAACAGAGATGAAATCAGAGAACTCATGGTGTACAGATCCTCAATCACTGCCTGGGAACATTAAGTTAGTCTCTCTTGTCTTCAGTGAACTGATCATATTTGGTAAAATAGCTAGCAGTTGTTGCTCTGTGATGTGCAATGCTTCTGTGATGTGCATGAAGAGGACTCAGCAAAAAATTGCTTATAAAAAAGGTAAATTAAGTAGCGAACAGGGCAGTCGTTTAGTACATTGACAAATGAACGTACCAGCCCTTCTACTAAACTGCTGCCTGTATTTGGGCAATTACTTCATGACCACATGCTGCCATTTCTCCAATTTAGGGACAATAACACACACAGAGGTCCAGACACAGAAATTACCATATGGTGCTGCTCCACTTCTCATAAAAGAAAATTGAATGGGAAGAGGAAGGATCAAGGAGAAAAACAGATTTTCTTATTTAGTTGAATGAAGTTTCTATGATACAACTTAGAAATCTCACTCTTAAAACAACAGTAGCTGGTAAGAACATTATAGTTTTAAATTTCATGTTGCCAGTGGACATGCTGATGCAGGGATGCTGTGCTAGGAAGGGTGTAGATGTTGCTGTTCTGGTTTAAGGGTGCTGCACCCCTTGCCAATCCACACTGGACGGAGCCCTCTGAGTCTTTCTTAGAGCTGGTTTTCCTTTCCTTCACTTACTGTGTAGGACTCAGGAACTGGGCTACATATAGCAGAGATATAACTTCGCTTTCAGAGCAAAACTGACTATGAAAGGGTTAACCTGACTAATGGCAAGGCTTCAGTAAAATTGAGGGTGGTGGAACTTAATTCCCAGGTCTTAATAAAATGCAGGTGTTTTATTGTTAGGTTAAAAACTCTTCCTCTTAAGACTCCAGCAAGCATTTAAAAACAAGGAAAAAATGTGCTATTGAATAAGAAACTTGGAAAGGCAACAACAGGCCATGCAAGGCATTCACAGAGAATGCAGCATTTACTGGCTAAGGCCTACCTTACAGTTCACTGACGGAGAACTAAACATAAATATGTTGTTCATATTAGATGAACAACACCTCTTACAACATGCATCTGGCCTCTGAGGTATTACGCCTGGGATTAACTTTTGACATTCTCCTTTCCACCGTAATGACTTTGCTGTCTTCCCAGCTCCCTACAGAGCATTTATACTCTCATTTTTCAACCTTTCTGTCTTCTTATTTCCTAGTCTGTTTGGAGACTCGACAAGGTGACAGGCAGCGTGAACATTGCAGTTGCAGTGCACAGATAGCTCCGCTATGCTTTCAGCTGCTTTTCTGTCAGGGATGGGACAATTTTTTAAAAACAAACAAGCAAACAAACCCCACACCCCCCCTACTTTAGAACTAGTTAGTAAAAACAAGTTGTAAAGAAATCACTAATCACTGTTTTCTCACTTTCCCTCCTTATCCCAAGGAAGCAGAAAAAGGGGGGCTGAGGGAGGGTTGGAACATGGACCTTTTATGGTAAATTGTACTGGTTACGTCACAGGGTTAAGGGATTGCACTGAACTTTGAGCTTTAGCTTCAAGTCCGTTACATATTTGAAGAATAAAAGAGGTTACGACTTACAAAAGGGAAGTGGAACATGAAAAGCCAGAGAAGTCTAAATGTACTTAGGGTGGCTGAAGGCTTAAGATTACTGCATCATCATCCCCATGGGCCTTAAGTGCAAGAGATGGGCTGGGTATTTTTGGCACCTGTATAGTGAAAATAGTTAACTACCTGTCATCCATAAAACCTCATCCTGGGAGAAAGTTGGGCATCAATTTCCCTGGCCTTAGCCTTGGTAATACAAATCAGCTGTCACTACTAAAGGAGGACAGAAATAGTTCACAGAGTACCAGACATGATGGGAAGCAAAAGGGTAACTTGGGTTTTGATGCCAGGGTTTCACAGCTGAAGTTTAGTTGGAGAAAGAGAAGAAACGAAGATGGTCAGTCTGCTAGTCATTTCATTTAGAAGACTGACAGGTGAGATACAAATAGTCCTAAGCAAAAGGATAGAAATGACATTCAGAATAGTCTGAGACAATGAATAAAAGTGAAACTGATGGAGCCGTTGAGCTTATAAACATGAGTATATGCTAGTTCTCATTTACATGGAGTAGAGCACTCAGGATAGCTTGAGTAAATAATTCAAAAAAAGCAAAGAACAAAAATAGAACCTCTCCGTAATCAGAGCAGGAAACCTGAAAAAGCCTGGGCTGTTTGCTGTCTGTGCACCATTGCACTGCATCCTTGCTACAGCTGCTGTAGTGAGCCATCTAAACTGATGAGCTGGAATACAGGCATCAGGGAGACATGGCAGAGACGGAGCAGGAGGGTGAAATGTAGATGCAAGCTCTTCTTCACACACCTCTGTGGCTCTCAACCATCACCAAAACAAGGTGTATTTTTAAGAACCATCATGTGAAGATGTAGTGGAAATGCAGACTACGGATTAAGAGAGGGACAAGTAGTAGAAATCCTCATTACAAGTATCTCAAAAATCCCTGTAGGAGGTCAGGATCAGGCCCTTGAGGAAAGAAGAAGTCTCTGTCAGTATTTGTTAGCTGCTCCCAATTTTAAATCTTCCATGGCCTTGTCCCTTCCTCCTTCGCTTTGTAAGACTGCTTTTCCTCCCACTCCTACTCTCCCTTGCAGCTGCCAGTTCCTGTTACTAGTGTCAGCAGTTCTGTCTTTTCAGACAACCTTTGCTGTCGTTTGTGCCTAGCTACGTGAGGGAAACAACCCATGCTTTCTGTTCCCTCCTGAAAGTCACTGGAGCTCAAGCTCCAGCGAAGCAAGGCCCTTGCTCAGCGCAACCTCTGCCCAAATCCAGCATGTAAGACTGTAAAAACTGGCAATGCTTCTGGTCTCAGCACAGGGAAATAACCAAGATCAGAGTTAGAAGCATGGTTTCTTTATTCTTTCATCAAACTGGCCTTTCTTTTTTCTTTCCAGGCCTACAGTTATTCTTTTCTGATGTATGTTATCTCTGCGAGTCACTGAGAAGTATTGGATGGATTCACAACTATTAGGCTTCATGGTTATCCTTGCAGATACTGTTAACTCTGCCATGTCATACAAGAAAGAGAAAGATTCTTCCTCTAAATAAACTCACTACTTTCTGTGCTGTCTTGTATTTGACTTAAAGAACTGATAAGCTTTGCATCCTGTTTCTTATTCCTCCATCTTTGCATGATGATAGTTCCCCTTGAAAATTTCATTTCCCTCATGTATTTTAAATGTCTGAAATGAAAACAAAAATCTTTTTCAGCTTTCTTTTGTACATTTAAATGATGTACTTTACTTGTAAAAGAAGCAAAGATCCCCATTTTAAAAAGTAATAAATAGGTAGCACCAAGACTGAGATTGTGCCAATAGCACAGAGAACAGAAAAGATTCACCTCAGAATACTGGACAAGATCACAACCTTCACTTTTGTGCTGCTCTCCCTGTAGCATCTTAGTGTATTTTAAGAAATGGTTGAGAGTATTTTTAACCTTAAACTTATTCTCCAATTTTTCAAAGTGGAGTAAAAAATGTCTACCCTAATTTATTTGTTATTTCTTCTAGCCTAGCCTATAAGGTTTCAGAGTTACCTCTCACAGGTGATCCGTAGCTTTTTTAATGGGAGTGAAATGCCTGAAGAGCTTACATGCAGGGCAGCAGAACCCAATGGCTTTCATTCACAAAGGGTTAAAAATGGACTTAAAGGGCAGTGGTGCAGATGCCTCCACCCAGGGCCAGGGCTCAGAAAAGATAGGTACAAGTGAGTACAAAACTGTTTGCTTTCCCTTTCCCTTGCATTATTGTGGGATACTCACAAACATTTAATTATAGCTATTGTGTGCATGCTTAACTTGGAGATATCTGTGGTTCCTTGAAACCATTACACAGGAGCACCAAAGAAAATACAAGGGAGTCACTGAAGGAAAATACAAATGAATTAGAAAAGCATAGCAACCAGAGAATACATTTCCCATAATACAACAGTCAAAGGTCATGAGATCACAGATGCTGAGTTGCTCATGCATATCTTCTATTCTCTCCACTTGCATGCTTGCTCCAGAGAGGGCAAAGATTTAATGAGGATGGGGCTAGCTTTAGCAGTTCTCAGCCTTCCTCACACCCTGCATCTGAAAGAGCATTGAAAGCCTCTTTGAAGTTGCAGTAGACGCACATTGAGCTGTCCCAGTGCACACACACAATCTGAGGTTTTCTCATCAGGTACAAAAATACAAGGTGACTGTTCTCTTCCGGCTGCCCTGGATGTGAACAAAGCTGTTGAATCAAAGACTTACTGAATTTAGGGGTGGAAAGAAGTTTCTCCGTCGTATCTGTCTTTTCAGCCTGCAGTAGTGGCCCTTCTTAGAGTCTCACAGTTTCTATTAGTCAGTTCATTTTTCCTGGCTCTTTAAAAAGAAATCCTGTTCAGACAAAACAGCACGCTATTTATAGGAAGTTTGGCAGGGTCAAAAAGTGGCTGCAAACACAATCTCCAGTTAAAGTATACAGTATCTGTTCTGATGTAGATACTGTAGATCTGATGCAGATACTCAGCAATCTCTGATTTGCTAGCAAAGCCTTGAAGATGATTTCAGAATCAGATTTGTTAAACTTGGTGACACTGTAAGTGTTATCACTTGTCATTAGCAGAGCTAACTTACTTGCTCCAAGTCCCACTTAACCTGTCCAGCTCACTACCCACAGCTTCTGACCTATTTAGTCATTTCCTGTCTTTGATTTTTGCCTTAAAGCCTCTTTTCTATGTTGGCCTGTGGCTGCTACTTAATCTTAATCAAACTTCCTTGGACTTCCATCACTGTCAAGTACAACTCCTCTCACCATAATACCCACCTTTCTGAGTGCAAGAGAACTGATTTACAGCCAGCAGTCTGCCTCTTCTCTTATGCTCAAAGTTCATCTTTGCTTTGTTTTTCTTCCTGTATGAGTCACTCCTTCCCCCTCACTGAGACACTGTACTACGCTTTCTGTTCCCCTCAGTCTGTCAGTGGCTGAGAAGCTGCTGTGCACGTCTTTACTGCAAAGATCTGGTGAGTATTACCGTGTGTGCCCCACTGCCATTTGCAGATTCGGAAAAAGCTGAACACAAAGAAATTGAGTTGGCCACAGGCTGCTACAGAAAGTCATCTAGTTTAATATGCTTTTGCCTCTGACCAGAAATGATGACCTACTCTGTTCCATTACGCTTTTCTTAAGAGCTACTTATGCAAAACACAGCAGTTTAGTCTACTCTCCCGAGCCTAGCATCTCCCCTCCTACTTCAGGGCACCTGTTAACTCTACAAATGGTGTAAAGTGGGTACCAACTTAAGGACTTTCCCAGCTCTCACTGGGTCACTCATGCTACAGTAACGTGCCTTTGAAAGAGACTTCTTCAGCCAGTTTCCTTCTATTACCATAATCCAATCTAAAAATGTTAATCCAGTAGCATGGCGACTTTTGCATGCACAGGGGCACTCCTGAGCTGGTGAGGTCTGATGTTTTTTGAGCTTCTTTCACTGGCACAGAGTTCAAAGATGGCCTTATGCTCCTTGAATGTCAGATACTAAACATTTGATGGCAGTGGCAGCTGTGTGTAACATGTAGATTTGTTCGGTCTCTCCTTACATGTGTGCTTTCTCCTAGCTCTTTTTATTAATATGCCCAGTTCTGCTATTCCATCTTCCTCCTACTTTTATGCTCATCTGCACTCATACTCTTTTGGTTTTTGTCATTGTTGTTAACATATGGATGTTATATGATCCCTCACTGAGTGCAGCCTTGTCCTCTGAGTAAGTAGAAAATACCATACATTTTGGAAGAAGGAATTAGCTGCAGGCCATTCTCATTAAGCCTCTCCTTCAACTTATATCAGTTTAAATTGTATTTTTGAACTGCAGTCACTATGCGGCATTGTAAGTTGAAAACAACCACTTGAGCCCTTTCCAGAGAGGCTTTGAGTGGCCCTGGTACTAGGAATGGAGGGGAGATAAGCAGTGCATTGAAGTTGTAGTATCGCTGTAGCTGAGGGCAAGGAATGCATGGAAACATACCCTCCCTCTGGCACTGCCTGGCTCTGGATGAGGGGAGAGGAACAAGCCAAGCAGCTTGGGTTCACACGCGCAGTGGGAGCCAGTGGCCTCTCAGCTGATGACAGATCAGACTCCGGGCCTGGTTAGTGGGAAGACTGCGATTAGACCTCAGCAGCATCTGTCTCTAGCACTAAAGGAATTACTGCTGCGGGCTGCGATTTTCTCAGCAAACTGTAATTATACCAGGAACCTCATTCCTGCCATTTTTCTCAACAACTTAAGTGCAAAAAAAAAAATGTGGATGAGGGTGCAGGGGAGCAGAAACTCTGAAAGGAGCAGGAAAGAGACACCTGTTTATTTTTGCTCAGCTCATTCCAATTATTTTCTCTCAGTTTCCTAAATTCATATGAATTGCACACTATTTTTTTCCTAAAGGTCAGTGCCAAGGTTTAACTCCCTGAAGGTGTTCTGCCATTCACCTGAAGTTGATAGGATAAATCCTCTCTGTTCACTTATGCCCCGTGGCATCTTAGATGAGTGTGGTGGTGCTTGCAGAAGATGCCAAACCAACCTCTACTCTGGCAGTGCCCTCTCCCTCCTCCCATGGGAGCAGCTGTGTGGGGTGGGGGACTGCAATCACGACTGTTCCCAGGACACCCCTGGGAAGGTATGGCCTGGGCGAAAGTGTGGAATATTGAAGATTGGGCAGGGTGAGTTTTAACCTTACTCCCAAAGGCCCTGTGTAGACCAGGATTTAAGAGTTTGAACTTTGAATGTGTTAGGTTGCATATAGTAACTCTCTGCTTTAAAAGATGTAGAAAAGGCAATGTAAGTTTGAACTCCCAGTGACACTTGGTAGTTTTGCCAAACTAACAATGTTGAAAAAAGAGGGAGATTTCTTTGCAAGATTTCTCCACCAGAAAAAATCCTTTTTGTTTGTGCAGTTGTAACTCCATAGAAGCCCATTTGCCATTAGTGTTTTCTTTCATCAGAATATAAGAAAAAAACAGGGTTTTTTTCTGGTTTTGGTTTTTATTTAAATCTAGGAGAGGAAGAGAAATGCCTAAGAGCAGAGTTTGCCAACACAGCTTCACCGTCTGATACTTAAAATGTAGACAAATTCTAAATAATTCAAACTAATCTATGTGATCCTTTCTTAACTTTCCTCAGGGCTTTAATGTGACTGTTTCGTATACTTCAAGGCAAGAGTGTCTTGTCTATGTTAAATGATTTTACATCAACACTATACTCATCTAGAAGAAAGCAGAATTGTTCCTTACCGGTACGTCTGCCCTCCATCCTGCAGCATGTCTGGCAGCACAGCCAGGGATGAGTGTGGCAATGGAAACTCGACCCTTGGGTCTGAATGCACCCAGAGGCAGTATGTTGGCAAGCAGATCCCAGTCTCCAGAGCCAAGTCTCTGCAGATACTGGTGGGAAAGACACACATCTGGAGTTGTCTGGAATTGGCACAAGCTGCTGCGGACAAAGAGAAGAAAAAGGAAGGTTTATAAGGAAAGTGGAAAGAACATTTCTTACACATTTCGCTTTCTTTTCCATCTGCTTGTGTGATGTTGCTGTGAGCTGTTAAACAGCTGCAGTGCTCTGCTCCAGAAGGGACTGTGTTTCAGTAGAGATGGAGAATGATTCCTACAACTAAGTGCTTTGGGAGCCCTCTAGAATGAAAGGGGCAATAGGAATAATGTTTCTCTGACTTTTGCTAAATACACTTGGGATTGCACCACCTGAAGAAGTAGTCAGCAATGCTGTTTTTGCTTCTCAGACCTGAAGTCCCTGGCAGGCAGTGAGTATTGCTGGGTGTTTCTGACTCATCCTTTGCACAGGAGGTGAATCCCTCTTGTCCGTTGCCTCCCAAGCGGAACCTCCCAACTCTCCCATGATGGTTCAAGGAGAGCAGATTACTCAAGCAAAAGGTGTTTGCAGACTGCGAGACTTTGTAGCTTGGGGAGATAAGGGTAGTGAAGGAGGACGAGGAGGAGGAGTACTGAATGTATTGTGATTGCCAAGGACAGAGCAGAAGAGCATTTTTTTTGCATCCATTCAGACGCTCAGCTATTTCCTGCGTTGTTCCTGCAGTCAGCATGCTCCACCTGCTTTTACTTAACCATTTCCTGTTTATGGCTTCCAAAAACTTTCTGGTGAAATCACTGATCTGCCACAAGATCAGTCTTACAGTCCCTTTTGGGCAGGCTTCACTGACTTCTTTTCCTCTCTCTTCAGTACACAGACATTTCAGCCCAAGGATCTGTGTGTTGTGTGTGCATGCAGTCAGTAGTTGCGGCAGGAAAGTATGTGCTCCCTCAGTATTCTTTATGTCTCCATACACCCTTTTTTTGCTTCTAATGCTTGTGGCTTTTAGCAAATTTGGACAATGAAACAAGCAGTAGCGCTGAAGGCACATTTCCCTTTCTGTAGAATAGAGGGCTCCGGATATTTAGAGAAAATACTCTTCCCTTTACTTTCAAGCTCTTAAGAGCTCTCCCACAAACAAGGAATTTGTTCCTTGAATAGCTTGCCCAAGCTTCAGATTATTTTCAGGCTTTGAGAACAGCAAAGCAATTTGTTCTAATCTGTGGTTCAGTTTCTCAAATCTGAATGGCAAGGTGTGAGGAGCAGGAAGGATCAACCAAAGAAAAATAAATCTCTTCCTTGAAGTGTAGATGGCTCCCAAGAGTCCCTATCTCACACTTAGTCACACATCTTGTGGAAATCACTAGAAAAGCATGCATGCTTCAAGTCTCCTCTCCTTAGCCGTACTATAGATAACACTGCAGCCACCACTAAAATAGAACTTATTTGTCACTGCTTTAGCTGTTTGGTTACTTTTTTATTTCTCTTCTGGAACAGTGAAAATAGATTCTTCAGTTTCTTCCCTGATTCTCATGCTCTGCACAGTGCTGCAATGTTTGGGTTGCGGTGAGCACTGCAGGAGAATGTTCCCTTCTTAAAATAAATCATGGAAACATTTCTGTTGGAATCAGGGTTTGTAGAAGTTGGGTTTTTTTGTTTTTGTTTTTAATAAGAAGAATGTTGGGTCAACTTTGACCTGACACCATATCCCTTTAAAGGGAACAGGGTTGTGATGCACGTCAATATATATATACTGACATGTATATATGTATGTGTGCATGTGTGTGTGTGTCGTAACAGGATACATGACAGTTATACTGGTATAACTGAGCACTGAAGTCATCCTCTAAGAATGCAGGATACGGTGGCCCTGTCTCCAGCAGACAGATCTGCAAATTCCTTAACTAGGCCTACTGAAAGTCAGCATAAGCCAGGATGCTTAGTCTGCTGATTTAGGCACAGGAGGCACAGGTCTATAAGCATTCACTGGCACTGTTGCTAAGCTGTTTCACACTCCTGCAATTATGTTGATGGGCTCACACTCACAAACATTTCTAAGTATTTGAAGAATAACATTAGACAGCCCCCATTTTAACTGTAACATAAGTATGCACAGGTAGTGCTTCAGTATGGTCTGGGCATTGCTGATGTCTGGGCAGCTGTCTGCTGTAGGCATAGCATAACCCCACTTAGATCAGAGTTTGCTGAAGTATCCTTCAAGTTGCCTGTGAGCAGCTTTTGAACTTTCTTTTTAATCAGGAAAAGGAAGCAGTTGTTTTCTGCATAGAAGTGTCTTTCAGATTGCCCAAAGTATGTAAAATGGTTATTTTTGGGTCACATCCAGCCCGATTCATTCAGTAGTTTGTGTCAGGGTACTTGTCACCAGTTGCATTTGCCCAGGGTGAGTCACACCCACCCAGGCAGTCATCTGAGAAAGCTCTCAAATCTTTTTCATTTTCATTTTACAGGGTACAGCCTAGTAAATTCATTACTGTATTGTACCACACAGCTGTTCCTACAGCAGCGGCTTTTCTTCTAACCAGCGTTCAGCCCGAGAGGCAGCTACTTCCAGAAAAGACTCTCTGGTTCAGTGCCCGTCTTTGTTTTCCAGATGTTTCTTTTGCCACGCTGCTTTCCAGTTACACTGCAAATGTGGGTGCACTCAAGATATTTTTGCCTCCTGCCTCCACCCCAAAAATGGAGGAAAACTGAATGATATGAAAATGTAGCAAGAATGAGACCCTCGAGGAAAATGGCAGGAAGGTGTAGAGGACCGCGCAGGACTCTTTCCAGGAAACGGGTAGAAGGTTCATCACATGAGTCACTGAAACCTTAGATGACTAAATTCTTGAAGGATAAACTGTCAGGAATATGATACTGGACAGGACAGTTTCAGGGAGGGAGAAGAAAACTTCTTAAATAGCTCTTGTTAGGTCTTTTGTCCGTGATTCATTCCTGAGGAAATTGCTGCGTGGCTGGTCAGGGATGGGGACAGTGTGCAGGCAGTGCCAGCCTGTGCAGAGGCAGCAGATGAGGCTGCTGGGGTGCACAGCCTCACCGCTCCTGGCCCCAGTGCTCTTGCCAGAGGGGATCAGGAGCACCCCATAAGTGCTCCATAAGTGAATAAAGAAGACAGGGTCACTAGTGCACATACACCATTTGAAACAATTCGCATCTTCTTTAGTATATCAGCAGGTATGCGACTAAGAGGAAATTAAGGTATTGAAATTCTGATTCTAAGCTCCTTTTAAAAACTTTTCTTCCTCTACTTGCTCCAACCAGTAAGCCAAGTTGTATCAATAAAATTGGCCCAAAGCTCTGAAATTGGGTTTCAGAGAAGGTCTTAAGATTTTAGATGCCAGTAACAACAGAAGCAGTCAAGACTCCCTCCACAACTACCTCCAGAGGAGCTAAACCAACATTAGCAGTGGCAGAAAATGTTTGCAGTAGTATTTGAGTGTGGAGAAACCCGAATGTTCCAGCATGCCACTGCCAGCTCCCATTTTGGTGAGTTTGACCCAGAGCATTTAACATTTCAACATCAGTTCTGTGTCTCATAATGCTGTTTACGTAATGATTGCTCATTTGGTTCCCATTAAAATCATGGTATTTCTTCTGCAAACCATTGCTTGTAAAAATCAAGCCACCGAGTTTTTCATCAGATTGTAATGCAGGAAATAAACAGTCTGTCTGTAGGATGCACACTATAATTCTTAAGCAGAGAACAGGGGGCTTTTTTTCCCCTCTTGGACATACCCAAGTTCAGAAGTAAGAATGAGAAAGATCTGTTAAGGGTTGCTGAATCTATCTCCTGCAAAAACACAATGTAGTTGCTGCCTGGCAGATGTTTCTCAGACGCTATATTGATAAAAAGAGTCTACAGTTTTTCACAGTCAGAGCAGCAAGAATCACCTTAAAATTGTAGAACGGGCAGGTGTGGCTCTCACAGGTCCTCCCAGCACCACTGCCTTTCGAGGCAGCACACAACGGTTCCTTGTATTATATATACCAGCACTTTGAAGAATTCCGTTTCAAATGTCTCAAACAATGGGGGTTTCACCACTTCCTGTGGGAGCCTGCTCTGCAGCCTAACTTGTTCCACCATCTGGAGCATTTTCCTGAGTGCCTGCTTTTAACCTGCTTCTAATTGTGCACCCACTATTTCTTCTTAAAGGCAGCTCACCAAAATGTTCTGTTGTGTGAAATTCACGTTACGTGGTGCTTTTTTATTTTGCATGAGGGTCAAGAAAACCCTGAAAGATTGATGGTGGCTTCTTCTCTTTGCTTTTTCTTCCTCAGAAATAATAATAAGTAATTAATAATGTATTACTGCTTTTCTAGCCATTCATCTCAGCAATTTACAAGGAAGGACAACATTGTTGTACTCTTTTTACAGATGGGAAAAGATGAAGCACAAGGGCAGGAAACAACTTGCCCAGGATCATTCAATGCACACATGGCAAGACTTGGATTTTTAACCAGGTCTCCACAATAGTGCCCTACTTTTGTTTTTTAACTCTTTTTTTTCTTTTCAGCCCAGTCAGTTCCCCTTGGCTTTGTTGGAGTCCTTAGGAAGAACAAGCTTTCCATGAACTTTATTCTGCATTGTCATACTATAACTGAAGGATCAGCTTGTTGAATATTTAACAGTTACTATCTTTCTGATGTATTGGTTAGGCATCCTAATTAAGTAGTGATAAATAAAACCAACAAAGTATTTTAAAAGACTGATTCAGTCCCTAGGGCATCCAAGCTGAATTTCCTTCAGCAAGCATGTGTTTTCCCAGTTGCAGATTGTCCAGACTGAACACAGTATATATCAAGCACATTCTTATCAGTGCATTGCAGGGAGATTTCCTTCCTCCTCAGTGCCACCATGCTTGCTTCACCTGTTGTATTTCCCTTAGCTGTGGTTTTTGGCAAGCGTGTTTCTCAGAATCTGGATAGTTGCTGAATTATAAATCTTCCAATCTGGAACAATCACACCAGGATCTGTACAACAAGCTGCACTGGGTAAGAGAGAGATAGAGCACTGAACAGGCTCACCTGGGTATCAGAAGTAGTCTGGCCTATGCAGCGCAGAGCCCTCCACAGGCTGCTAGCAGGCAGGTGGTTTCTCCTACCTGCCTTAAACTTCTGCCTGTCCAGCCTCTCATTTCAGTGAATATCTTTACTGGGACTAGATCCACCTGAGCACATGGTAAGACAAGTTTTGTTCCTCTGCTCCCCAGGGGAATGACCAGGGAAGGCAGCCAGAGCAATATGCTTGCAGTCTGATCACAGGCGTCTTGTAACTGCCTTGCACTGATCAGATACTGAACTGACAGCACTCATTATGTGCGAGGTCCAGCACTCTGTGTGGATTGAGAAATGCAACATTAGAGCTCTGTGTAGGCCAGATTATATCTGAGGGACAGCATATAGATCTTCCTGGCTGCTGACCATGTTCAAAGTATATCAGTAAGTGAAACCATTGCCATCTGTGTTATTCCCCCCACTGCTCTTTCAGGCCTTCTTTATTCCAGATATCATTGAGCCAGCATCTGAGGATTTACCAAAAGCTGCAAAACTGCTGGAGGTCACTGAGCACACTGTCTTTGCTTTCAGATTGAGTTTGAGAAATTACCAGCAGTGTCATGCTTATGCATCCTGGCCATGTGAATAGAGGAAGCTAAGAAGCAACAATAGATTACATAAAGCAGGGAAATACCCCTCAGAGTTCTCCCAGACTATCTCAAACTGAAGTTGATTTGCATACGTACACTACAAATAACTTCGCAATGGCTTTTAGCCCCATGAAAAGGTTATATGTGTTTGCCTGTAATAATTTAGGCCAACTCCACCAGTTGCAGCTGAGCTTCCTTTGGTGGAAAATGGACCTTAGTGAAAACCAGAAAAATGCTATGGTATCTTGTAGTTGAAACGTATGGCTAACTTCTTTACAAAATCTGAGGTTCAAATGGCCCGAATTCCTGAGTGATGCTGTTTAAAAAGCAGTGGTGTTAAACAAACTTCCAAAGTTCCTGTGATTTTTTTAAACATCGTGATTTAATAAAAAAAAAAGTGAGCAAGAAAAAGATAGCATATTGAAAAGGCATATTTACTGGGTTACCTCAGACTCAGAAATGTAGTTGGCTAATATGACATTACAAAAACCTTTTACAATATCTTTGATGCACTAAGACTGACAATGTTTATAAACCTACTACGTCATGACTACAGAGTACCTGCATTCTTCCTGAAGACGTATGTTTTCTTTTCCCTTGCAGAGAGAGTGGGCTTTTGGAGTTTGGGGGTTTTGTTTGTTTGTTTTAGTAGGATAGGAATATAAAGTTTCCAAAGGCTTGCTAAGAGCTGTTTCTTTGGAAAGAATTTGCTCACCAACTCCCTTTCCTAGCTTTCTATTGAAACAAGTTCTCATACACATTTTCTGCCAGCCCTTTCACAAAACTAGACAGGTCATAGACAACTGCATTGATTCTTTAGGCTTTCCCAGTAAATTCAAAAAGGAACTTCCTGTACGTTTTCTGGGTTGTCAAGCCAGCTTTACACTGGAATTAAGTATAGTTGGCAGTAAATTCCAAATCTGTTTTAAACAGTCTTAGAAGTGCTTCTGTTAGTATAGCGTATTTCCCTTGAGGAATTCATCAAAGGCACACTGGCAAAAGTGGGGTTTGTTCTACCTGCATTAGGGTTATCATTGTTGTCAGTATAGATACCAGGACAGCTGTATGAGCAACTCTTTTCTGGTATAGTTGCTTTTCATATAGTTAACAAATAGAGCTAGAGAGGAAGAGGAAAACTGAGACACAGCTTCCCTTGACAACCTATGTAAGCCTTGTGTTTCTTCTACAGTATCACCTCTGTTAATATTAATAATGTCATGGCCTGTTGCAGTGGAATGCCTTGCCTTTCACCCTTCTTCTTTCAGCTTTATTGCCTTGCTTCAAAGCTTTGATACAGAACAATACAAATCGTGCCAGGTATGAACCGGCTCCTCTACAGTCCTTCAGGCAGCTGCAGTTTCCCTGTGTTATGATGGAGCTGGTCCCAGTGAGTCAGCTGTAGAGACAGGAAGAGAACTACATATTTGAATAAGGCTGGGACACCTTGCAGTGCAGCTAATAGTAGAAAACAGAAGGACATGACATGATCTGACAGGTGATTCATTGATACTTTGGATATTTTAGTCCCAATAACTGTATTTCTTCAGTCTGTGTTCTTTTCATCACTTTGCAGGTTGATCAGGAAGGCTTTAATTTTGTTTTTTATTATCTCCTCTCACAAAAACCAGTCAATTTTCTACATAAGGTGTCTAATCACAATAATATAACATCCTCTATTTACATAGAAAACTTTATCCCAAAGCACTTTACAGCCTGGCACTGATGGGACTAAGATTAGAAGAGGAGCAGCTCATACTGGTTAGGAAGCAGGCTCTGCTCTCAGCCTAGGTATTAGTAAAGCATATAGGGTAGAACCATAGTATTTTCTATGAATACAAATTATTTTGCTAATAGTTGGAAAATATACAGGTATAAGACGTGCTCTGCTTAACTCTAGGAAATGTATTTGAACTGTAGAAAATAAACTGATAAGAGAATATCAGTCCTCTTGCACATCCCGTTCTCTGTTCATAGGCACTGACTAGAAAAAGTTTTACTGGAAAATTAGGGTGATGCAAAAGTCTCACCAGTTATATCATGGCCTTTGGAAAGCTCTGCCAAAGGATGGTAGTGGGACTTGGTCTGGTCTAAGGTTTGGCTCCAGAGCACGAGAGCAACATCAGATACTTTGCCAGCCAGAATGAAGAGAGTCTGGACACTGGTAACTAGAAGGATAGCCAGAAAGAGGATCATTACATGTAAGTCAATCCATTTTCAGATAGTCTGTGGAATTAGTTCGTACTGAAGTAATTACCTTGATTTGTTTTATGGATTAAAAGGATTTCCAAGTGGTGGTTCACTGGAGGAAACGATAACTTTGTGATATCATTCTGACACATCAGCATTGAGGTATCTGTATTGTGTGTTTCAGATGGAAAGGATCAAACAAATCTAACCTGGGCAGGAACCAGTCCTGCCCTGCAGACCATACGAGTGAGGAACACCACCTTGAAAGGTACTTTACTTGATGCTGCTTTACCCAGCACTACTGGTGAGACTCCAAGCAATACATCCTATCTGTAGAAAGGACAAATGAAACCTTCACTGAGAAATGAATGAGTGACAACACTGGTTTTCAAAAATATGGTGAAGCAGATAGTGAGCATTCTTCTTTTGTCTCTTTAAAGTGCTGTTCTTTGTTGGGGGAGGGGCCATACTTAATTCTGATCTTAGGAAAATCCTCTATTTTGTTCAGGTTTATTTAAGTGACATGGTAATGAAAGCCTCTGAACAACACACAGGCTACTGAAGAAGCATAGGCCACACGTGCCTTCCTAATTCACCCCATTACCTCACCAATTTGGAGGAACTGACAGTCAAACATAAGAGTGCCTGGTGTCCACAGCCCGTAACATAGTGAAATATTTGCTTCTGCTTTTCAAGAGAAATTATAAACCCACTCACTGGCTTGATTGACAAGCAGTAGTTGAGTGAGGTCTTATTCCTGTAACTCACTTGAAAATCATCAGAGATGATGTAACAGAGTTGCTAACAGCTAGGCTCTGACAGTTTAGAATGGAAGAAGAGCAGGTAGCAATCCAAATGGTGGGAAGATTGGTGTGTAGTACAGCTGCTTAGCTTCCTCTGTCTTCAAAGCTCTTTTAAAGTATTCACAACATGACAGCAAACCACAGAACTATTTACTCATCTTACAGACTTAGAGAGTATGACTTGCTCAAGGCTGCTGAAGGCATCACTGGCTGTGCTGTGATCAGGTTCAGGTTGTTCCTGGCTCTCAAGCCTCGCATGCCTAAGGGAAAGCCATGGGTTCACTTAGTACTGACCTCCAATGTACAGTTGCCATTGGTCTGAGAGGCTTATTCTGTCCTCTGCAGTCACAAGGGAAGCCTCCCAGAGCAAACTCTTGAAAAACAGAGTAACCTGTACAGAGATATGGGAAGTCTGGAGAGCTGCTGAAGTGGCTGTAGCTAATCCAGCAAGAAAATTAGTTTCAATGGGGCCACCTATGGCAGTGAGGTGAGCAGGTTGCAATCTGCTGTTTTGAAGGCAGCCTTTGGGTGATGAGAGAGTTCCTGTGGAGCACGTGGCCCCTATTGAAAAGTACTGCATACTTTTATTGTGGCAGTGCAAGAGGCTGAGAAGCTGATGGGATGTGGCAGCTGATGCCATGTCACTCTCAGCCACCAAACACGATGGCATGGAGCAGGTTACTCTGCAGCTACCTACTTACGTGGTTGTTCATGCAGCTTCAGGCTCTCCTGTAACAAGGAAGTTTCCATCACGGCAAGGAAGCTACTCCATTTCAATAAGCGACTTTTAAAAGCTAATACATTTCACCTTGGGGAAGAGCAGTTCTCCAGCTTCAGTGTTACCAGTTTTGTACTTTGAAGAGACCTTTGTAAAAAAATAATTTTAATTTTGTTTTAACTAAAGTTTAGATTTTCTTCTTGGCAGTGTTGCACTACTGGCCATTCAGACAAACCCTGCTGAACTTGCTTGTAGCCATTTTATGTGGATATCTTGTAAATATTTGGTAAAGCACTCAGACGCAGAAGTGTTTCTTGCTCTTAGAGTCACATGCCTGGTTCCAGGAACTTTCAGAAGCACAAAAGGCTGAAGGCAGGGAAAATTCCACTGAGATGCATTTGAGTCTCCAGGGAGCAACTGCACGCTGTTTAGACTGAAATTTCTCATTGCTGCCTCTCCCTTTTTTAAAAAACATGCAAGGATAGAGAGGAGAAGCTGGAGGGTAGGGTTTTTTTAATATCATAAATACCAGAATGCAAGCACTGTTTTCACTCATTTCTCTCACATTGCAGGACCATTTGCAGATGGAGAGGGAGATAAGCTTTTTAATGCTTTCTGCATACCTGGGAAATTTCCATCCAAGTTTTAAAATGTTTTATAAACATTAATGAATTAAAGCTTAATCCCCTTCTTCTCAGCCCTGTGAAGCAAGTACTAAATATAGTTTAAAGACAGGGCTAATGAAACTAGGAAGGTTGTGCCTTGCCTGAAGTAACACAGGCAGCGTGGCAAAAGGGCTCCGGTCTGTGCATCCAGGCTTTTGACCTTACACCACAAACACACATTCCCTCCCTCTTCAAGGCTTGCTGTACTTCCCCTTCTGGGATATAGTGAAAACATGCTGGCATCACACCTTGAGATAATCTTGTTTTTTCCCCTTGGAACAGAGAGGCTACTCACAGCTGCTGTCCCATGGGATTAAGATGTTGAAAAGATCAGAGAGGGATGTGAGGGGAATGGGGAAGAAGCATGTCACAGCTCTGTCTGCTTTTGGGTGTGTTCTACCTCTTCTGCTGCCAGTGAAGTTAGTGTACTATCAGGAGCAACCTCAAACATTTTTGTATGTGCTTCCATATAATATTCAAGCAGAATGTGCTTCCATATAATATTCAGGCAGGACTGTGGTAAAAATTCCATAATCGAAGAGAGAGCTTGGCTGACAAGAAAATTGGAAATGAGCCAGTAAGTCACTCTTGTAGTGAATATATGTGATTTCATTATCCTTCTGTATGTGACCTGCATTTCTTACTGCTGCTTATTATCAGAGTCCTGTAACTACTGCTGCAGCCATCTCTTTCACCTCTTCAGAAGAGAAGGATAATCCATCAGCCAGTTTCTCTCTAGTGGTATGAGTCAGTTTTTTTCTAGGGGGATTAATAGTCAGTTGAAAAGAGTTGTTCCCAACAGGGCTGTGCAAAAAGCAGTGTGCATGAGTCATGAAGTGGAAGAAAAAGAAACAGACCTATAGATTTAAAGGTTTTGAATTATTTCTTTTCCCTTAGCTTACCTTGTCCACACCAATTGATAACCAGATGTGCAAAAGCTGGAAATGTATTGGCAGTGGCTGGCGTAAGCAGGACTGAGAGCTTCTCCCACTGTGCAATCAGACGTGAGGTCAGTCAGCCAAAACCAGATCAGTGTGTACCAGCAATTCCAGCCCTTGTAGGAGAGAGATGCTGGGAGAAAAATCAGATCACAGTGCAGCAGCCCCCTCCTGTCTCTCCTATGACCCTGCGGTTTATCCCAGCATTGGTACCTTTGGCCTCTTCATGCCATTACCTTCTATGACAAGGTCCCAGCTCTGGTCCTTGGGTATGCTTCTTCTATAGCACCCTTCCCTGCAGAGGATCCAGACTCACTTCAAATGCTATGCACAGTGCTCATTTCATTCCGTGCTGAAAGGCAGCCAGGCCTGAGGTGGAACATGGCAAGCGCTTCGCTGCACCTGGCAACTCCATGCAGCTGCTGAAAACAAGCAGGGAAGAAAGTGGTATACAAACACAGGGGAATTTTCACATAGGCAGGATGTAATTAGCAGAGCTGGAATTTGGCCAGAATGTTGGGGTTAAAACACTGACTTGCAGGTAACACACTGGGATCTTTCAGCATTGAGATGCTCAGGATCTCCCATTTCCATCTTACCTGGAAGATGTCAGAAGACTCTTCCCTATTTAATGTTCCTGGGCAGCTCTCAAACTTCTAACACAAAGGAAAAAGTGTCTAATGGTTCTGCACCTGCAGTGCTTCTCCACCAGCAACTGCCCACCACAAACAGCATCTGAAAGGATCACATCCTGACAGGACTATGGCTGCATCACAGTAAAACATGCCAGAGCTGCCTCTGTGCCTTCAGATTCACTTCACCCTTAACTCTCATTACTCAGTTTTGAGGCCCCAAATCCCCACCTAACAGAAAGAAAAGATGGTATAATTAGGGCAGCCCATCACACATAAAACACGAGAGAGAATATTACGATTAGGTGCTGCTTCAACCTCATTCTTTGCCGCTTAAAATAGCACCAATTTGGTATTGAACAACAGAGAATTAGATGAAGCACTTCTCCCCAGTGCAGATGACTGAGCTTTTCCAAGTGGCCTTGCCAGTAAAATATACAGAGCATTAAGAGTTCATGCCTGCTCCGTCCTTCCAGCAAAGAAATCACGTTCAAAGCAGCAAAACATTTTTTTCACCTTCATGATCTCACTTTCCATGTAAGCAATCTTTGTGTTTACTACGAGGATGCTGAATGTCCGCAAAAGGTTAGGGAAGTCATTCATGAACTTCATGTGTGGAAAGTCCGCACAATGTTTCTACCACGATGTGGCCCACAGTCTGAAATATAAATAATTGCAAACCTTTAACCCCATGTCTGTCAGACCCGCAGATCATGTGCAGTTCAAAGCGCTGACTTCCTCTTGTGGTGCAGTGCTTGCAAACAAAACCAGAGGTGTTCCTGCCATACAAACAAGTATAATCTCTTCATCAGTAAGTCGTAAAAAAAGGACCCCTCCTATGCCTGTGAGAGCTGCCCATATCAGCTTTTGGTTTGTTTAGGGTTTTTGTATGCTTAGGCTGCCATGCAAGTCCCCTTCTCTGTCAAGTGTTAATACAACCACCGACCAAACTTGCTGAGAGCACCTCAGTCAGTGGGGTAACAAATCTACAGACTGACTCCAGTGCCAAAGTGAGCTGGTAAAGGACAGGCAGCTGCAGGCAACAGGAAATCCAGCACTAATAAATAAAACGCCTTACAGCCAGAAAGAGGAAATAAACAGCAGCAGCACAAACTGAGAGGACAGAAGAGAGGAACACAGCATAACTATGGTGCGGAGATCATTGCATTACAGTGAGCTTATTTCTACAGAAATCTGTCCCGGTTTGTTATGTGTTCAGACTGCAAAAAAAAGTGGGGGAGTGGGAGGACTGCTCAAAGAGAGGGTCTCTATCAGAAGAAGTTGTCAACAACCCCTGTAATTAAGGAAGCAGCCAGAGCACACACAACCTGAGCCGCCGCCAAAGTGAAATGAAAGCATTTTTTGTTTGCAGCCATAGCCCTGAAGGATAATAAAAGATGGTTCTACCGTGCCAAGTGAGGAGCTGCAGAGACACCATTTCTAGATGGTGAATGCTCCCATCTTTCCAAAATTACTTGCCGTGGGGAGCCAGCAAGTTTCTCTCCCTACACGTGCTTTTGAAGCATATGCCTGCACACCCCCTCTGATGGCATCAGGCACCTCAGAGGCCAGCCACCAGGCAGGTGAGCCTCCCACCACTGTGGTAGTGATTGAGGCGGGCTGTTCTGGCACTGCTTGGTCCAGATTGCCAAATCAGCCATCCCTTAATTTTCCCCCTTTGCACTCAGCCAGGGGTGCACATGGCCCCATGGCATTGCCACCACCAGTGGGAGCTGCCACACTGGGAAGAGCTGCACCCCACTCTCCTCCCAGGGGCAGCTGCGGTTAGGAGGCTCACTGGTGCCTTATCAAGGAGCTGCATTCACAGCACGCCGGAACAGTGCTCTTCTTTGCTGCTGGTAGCATCTTTCACCCGGAACACTGTGAGGCCTGTGCCAGTGCAGCAGTGGGCGCTGGGGTGGGCTGGCAGAGCCAAGGACTTGGCACCAACCTTTGGGACTCTACTGCAAGGCTTTCACTGGTGGCTGCAGGAATTCTTGAGAAGGTTCAGCAAAGGGAGAGAAGTCATTCACAAATTGCATGTGTATTTCTGAATTCATTCATTGAGTGGCATTTGCCTTTCATCCTCCCCCCAAGCCCTGTGTGCATTGCTGGCATTCTCTCCCAATCCCATATAATAATTCCCAGGTCTCCACAAGCCACTGCCTGCCAATGGAGTCCATGGTCCCTGGGCCTCCAGCTCAGTCACATGAAAAGTTACATGCAAAGGTTTAATGCTTTTTCTTGACCCCAGCCCCTGTTCCCGTGAATCTCCTGCAGTGTTTTCTTAATCAGGTGCCAGGGAAGCTTTGCATTGAGCAGGGTGCTAAAAAGGTGGCTATATAGCTGCAGCATTTCCAGTCTTTGAGCTCTCTCCTAAGCTGTAAATACAAGCAGTGGAGCCAGGAGAAGGTCTGACAAGGCTGCCATTTAGACCTGAAGAAAAAAAAAAGGAACTGCTGCTTTCCAACCAAATGCATGTTGCTATTGCCCCACTTTCTCTGGCCCAGCAGCCATACTAAAGGTTGCTTGCTTCAGCAGGGTATGGAATTCACCTCTTAAAGCCTATATTCAGGGCACACAGCTATGATCCAGTATAATTTTAACCTTCACTGGACATTGCCAATATGTTTGTTACTAGGGAATCAAAAAGTAAGTATTTTCCCTAAAGCCTTCTATCACCAGATTCTAAATGATAGTGCAGGTATTTAATACATCACACAAATCATGAAAGTGACAAATATTATCCCTCCTACCTGTGAGACATCAGAGAAAACACATGCTTTTGGAGAATCTCAAATGAAAGTGATTTTTTATTAAATACAGATGAAAAGCAGAAATGTTCAAAAGCTGTTTCTAATAGCCAGTAACAGTCATTTCCTTGCCTATCGCTGCAACATGAGGGAGTGCAGGTATCTCCTGCAGAAAGTTCTTGTTCTTGGCCTGATGATTCCACACAGGATTTCACTTGTGTGACAGTGTATGAGTCATGAATTGCAGCTTTGGAGAGCCTGGGAGTTGTGTCTGCTGTCAGGGCCCAGTGCTCCTCTGGGTTTCACATGGCCCACAGAAGGACGTTCCAATTGCACCTTTGAGCCAAACAGTTGGATAATCAAACTGAGCATTTGGTTTCAGTTTTGGTTCTTCTTTTTGGAGGGGAAGGGGCAGGCCGGGTATGAGCTCCAACTTATACGTGCATTTTTGTAGGTTTAAGTGAGAGTCCTTTTACACCGTTCTGGCTTCAGTGCCATCATTACCAACATAACTTTAAAAATTAAAAAAAATCGACAGTCTTTTTCAAATTCTCTCTTCTCAAGCATTGAGAAGTTTAAGCCTGTTCTGCTGACTGCCTGGCTAATTGTTGCTTTGTATTTTATTGCATCATTTAATTCTTACTTGTAAGCCTCCAAAATCATACAATCTGAGTTCTAGTCTCAATCTCTACACTCAACTGTAACTACTGAAAAGTGGCATTTCTAATTCTTAAGTATATATTGCATTTAACATACTTTGCTTAAATTGGGTTATTTCCAGCTTATTCCAAATAGGAGACTTGAGAAATCCTACTTCTCCCAGACGAGAGGATACCTAAATAATACAGGAATGACTTTTCTCACTGAAAAGCATTAACAAAACACAGGCATAAATACTGGGGTTTAATCAGCCAGTACTGCCTGTTTACTTAAAGGAAAAACTGATTTAACCCTTCAGGGGGGATTCAACCTACCTATGAGAATGGAGATGAGTCTGAGCAGACAAAAGGTAACATGCTTGTAGAAGGAAATACGAGTTGGTGATGCCTGTGCCTGTGATCAGCTGGCATTGCCTACCTGTCACATGACAGACAGGAGACAGGCAAGAAGGATTTCCCATTTCTGAAGCGCTGTGAAATGGGGGAGCCCGGTGATTACAGAATTGTCTTTCCTTCTATGAAGTACTGTCTTCAGGATTCTGCTTGACATTTATTCAGTCAAATATTTTGACCATTTGAACAAACAAGCAGAAAATGGTTTTGCTTTTTGACCACGGTCGGCCATCTGTGAGAAGAGTAAGTAGTGCAGCATGTGCCATGTCTCTGAAATACCCTTCCTTGCCAGAAATATATGTGGCATGTTTCCCAGGCTGTGGAAAGGGTTATCATTTCCAGACCACCAAGTCATCCTTCTCTCTCTGCACACACACCTCACCATCCCCAGCCCTGCATCGAGCCGGGGTGAAAGGAAACATCATTCTGAATTGCTCTGCTGTTACCTGTTAGAGGGGAGAGGACGCATGTGCACCTAACACATTACGTTGTGCATGTTTCTGAGAAGTATTGTATTTGCAGTCACTTCACAGTGGCACAAAAGAGAAGCAGCAAGTCAAGGCGGTGCTATGCAGGCACATAAGAGCCAAACCCGCGCTCCTCTCCTCCCTGCTCTGCAGAGCCATGCCCGGCTGTGCTAGCATGCTGCCAACACATACCTTCAGAGCTGCTCTGGGCCAGGGCACCGCACGGCTTGAGGAGATGCCAGAGGAGCTTTTGTCTGCGCTCTCCTGGTGGGTTTAAGAAGGGCGATTAGCATTTGGGTCAGAGCACATGGAGCAGCCCCGGCTGGGGTAGGAGAAGTCACACTGCGAGGCCACACTTGAATATGGCCACTTCATGGCACTGCCCCGCGCACAAAGCCTACTTGTGTGCGGCACGTCCCGTCATGCGTCACGCTTCAGTTGTCAGCGGCAGTCATGGGTTCCTGGAGGTGTCACAATAACCCCTTTATGCTTAGCAGAATAGTGGAGGAATTGCGGAAGGCCACTGAAAACGTAGCGGCAAAGAAGTTTTTGGGCTTTTGTATGTCCCTTACGGTAAGGTGCAGCAGCAGTGAAGGAGCCCGTGCATAAAGCAGCAGAGAAGGTGAATGTGGGAGTTTGGGTATCTGAATCGGAGAGGATTTAGGCAAAACACTCAAGGAAGACCCCATGCTGCCTCTGTGCTAGCAACATCATAAAACTGCGTATTTAGGGTGCTGAGTTTTACAGCAGCTAACTCTGAAGTTGGCTGCCACAGTCTTGTCACCCCACTGCCTTCAACACCAGTGCAGCCACGCAAGAAATCAGCTCGAAGAGCTGATCCCACTGGAAATTAAACTGGGTTTTTACAAAAAAAGAGCAGGTTTGCTTTAGTAGAATGTTTCAAAGCTTCATTCAGAGAGAACTGGGCAAATGCAAATGCTAGGAATTGACCAGGGCCAAAACAGAAATTTGGAAAAAATGCTGATACAGACGGTTTTAGAATAAAAGCTAGTCAGATTTTTCTTACTGTGTCCATCACTGTTTCCTTTGCCAGCCCCTCAGCCATCCACTCCACAAAGCAGTAAGCCTAAACAATTCAGATATGCTAAGCAAAGCTATTCTGAATATGGCTTCTAGCCTAATAAGTCAGAGCCTTATCCAGTTCCCATGAAAAGCATCAGGAACGTTTCCTCTGACACTAATAGACATAAGATTGGATTGCAGAACAACCACGTAACTTTTGACCAAAAAGTGAAGTTTTTCTAAAGCACTGATAAAAACTTCATGCAGGAGAGCATGGAAACTCTGACTGGAGCAGTTGCATTGCTAAGTATGTTTCAAGCAAGCGTAATTCTTTTGTAGCTACACTCATTCTCACTAGTGATATGTGCTCTAAGGGGAAAATACAGACCAAACACCTTTTTACAGGAAAAAGGCATTTACAATTTCTTTATTATGGATGTGCAAAAGGACTCCCCCTCTGCTGCTGGGAAAACCAGCTCCTGCTCCATAAGCATTAAAGCACATCCTAATTTTTGGAAAGCATTTGTTAGGCAAAACAGGGAGGTTTTTGTGATGCTTTCTTTTTTTTTCTGCAATTGGAGCCTTTCTGTTGATGCCAGCTGCTTAGTCGTAGGTATCTTGTGGGAGGTGGTGTCTGTCAGTAAGCCCCACGTGGGTGCCCCCTTGGCTCTCTCTCATAGCCGCCCTTCTATAAATCACAGCATATTAAAAAAAAAAAAAGGGATAACACTGACATGTGAACTAATCCCCACATCAAAGAGAGCAACTCTCCCTCCTCTAAACACCCGCCCCCCTCCTTTGCTGGGAAAAGTCTAATGCCTAGAAGGTGATTTACACAAAACTCCGTCCCAGTTGTTAGGAAACTTGCAGTGCCACTTACTCGCCAACTGCAGAAGAAACCTGGGAATCAGGGTAACCACAATAGCTAGCCTGCAGCTTCCAGCATTTGGCAATTCAGGAGAGAAAAAAAACCCTATTGGCTTGTTGCAGCAAACTTGCGTGTATGTTGATTGCATGGCAGGATAGGCATGTATATAGACAGATGTAAACGTGACTAACAATGTGGGTCTGTATGAGCACATACACATCTGCATGTGTATACAAGTACTTACATAGGCACAGGAGAGTACCTGTCCTGACACATACATGAACACACACACATGCATACATAAATACGTCTCTCTTTAGCTCCTAGGAGCAAAGTGGGCCAAGAGGAGATATATATGAAAAACATAAGCCCATATGGGCATTCAACTGTGCATCAGCTGTCCTAGACATGGAGAAGGCTGCCTGTCTGTAGCATATGCTCTCTTAAAGTATTCATTCTTGCCACAGGCCTGTTTTTGACCTAATGGTTCAAATGCTAGGAATATATAGATAAGGGGAATACTTTTATATAAGACAGGACTAAAATATAAACTCTTTCGTGCCCTTGCCTTTGCAAATGCTCCCTGTGCACTAAGCACACAAGATACTTCCAAATAATTGACTGTCTCTGGAATGCAACTGAAGTGAGGAAAAATTATGTCTCTGTGGCTAGATAACTCTCTTTTTCCAAATCAGCACCAAGTCTGTGCCTGAGCACACTCCTTCAGACATACCACAAAGCATATGTAGCATAGACAAACATTTTACTGGTAGATCTGTATTTTCAATCAATAAGCAAAAGTACCCACTGTATGTGAAATAAGCTGTATTAATGTGCATTTCTGTGAGTATATAAATGCATGTAAACTAGATATCTCCACCAGCATCAGTGTTTCTGATTGATTAATTCAGCTGTGCTTGCTGCTGTCCCCTCCTGGCCCCCACACAGGGAGGCAGGGATGTCCTAGAGTCACACTGTAGGCCTCCTCCCTGCCTCCAGGCCATCCCTTGCCCCAGGCCTGAGGGCCATTAACACTTTGTCCGTGTAAGCCAGCATCTCTGCCAAAAGAAGCACGTGAGGATCACTCCCAGTGCAAGAGAGTGAACTGGCGCAGGGAACAGAGCCGGACTTAGAAAGAAGCTTCCTTTTTGTAATCGTCGGTTGGTTGTAGTCCAGCTGCCTTCAGCAGTGCGCTTCAGTGTGATTGCACAAGAACTGAGGGGTAGAAGCAAGTACCCAGGCAATGAGACACCACAGCAGCTCCCTGTGGTGGCAAGTGCTGGCCTAAAGCATTCCTGAAAGTACAGCGTGGGGGAGAGCACCAGGCGTGCCAGGGGTCCTGTGTCTCCCGCTCCAGTGACAGGGGGGCACGGCGTGCCGGTGGGGGACAGGCAGAGACCGAAGCTTTTGTTGTTCAGTTACAGGCTCCCTCCACGGAGATGTGCAGCTCTGTGTGTGTCTGTGCCTGTCCCCTGCCCTGTGTCAAGTGGAGAGGATGTGAAAGAAACCCCAGCGTGATTGCACCTTCACCTCCTGTGCATGGAAAAACAAACACAGCCATTCTCTTGTTTGTTGATTTAGTGCAGGGTGCTTCTTCCATTACAAAACCAGTTCCCTGCAGGCAACAGAGTAAAACCTATTCACTTATTATTCTGCAAAAGAAGATGATGGGTGCAATCTTCAAGCATCTCTTCTGCTGATAGACAGAGATTGAAAGCGGAGAGCTTTCCCAGCTATCCTCTCAGTAAATGTGCCATGCTTCCTCACTGTTCCTAACTTTTCATGTTTTCTACCTCAGAAACAAATGCCATATGTATCTCCCCTACACTACTTCTTGAAATGCAGATCTTAGTACAGGAGGGCTTTGTGCTTAGAAAGTCCAGCATGTGTTTCATCGTAGGTATTTACATAGAGATGGCTCTGACCACTGAAAGCCGCATCCGGAGCTGCAATTCACACATGCACACACACACACACCCCCCATCTGTAGTTTTCAGAGCCCAAACCCCAGATGTGAACACTTGTGAACAAGGGGGAGGTTTCCAACTGCTGCCCTAGCTCTCAGTTAGGACAGTGTAAACAGCAAGCCAATTTTTGGAACTGGCACAGCAAAGCTGGACTCAGGGTGTGAGATACATCCTTCTTCGAAGCAAACACATCACAAGTCTCTCCCGGAGTGCTTTTACTTCGGAGGTGCACCCGGCGGCAGTTCCTGGTGCTGACTGGGACAAGTCTGGATGAAATCTGCAAGAAGAGCAGCAAAGTTTATCTAGAGCTGGCACCAGTTTTGGAGCTCGGCTGAATTAGCTGTTTCTGCTGCATCCAGAGCGCTTTGTGCCAACACTAACACCATCCCCAAATAATCAAACTATTCTCAACACCTCCTTTTGTCAGTTAAATCACCCCTCCACCGGCTGGTCTTTTAGATGGCAGCTCTTCAGGATGGCCTTTAAGGTGGCTGCTACTTTACCCTCCTCCCAAATCCAAACCAACTGTATTAAAAAGGAATGCATTTACATGGGGGGGGGGGGGGCACCCCAGAAAATGTCAAAGGAAAAGCAGATCAAAAAAGGCTGCTAGTATTGGATTCGTGGGCTGCCCTTTCAGCTGCTTTGGGCAATGTCTTTTCAGCACCAGAAAAGCTCAAAAGAATTCGGTTAATCTGTTGTTAAACAGAGAGTCTGTGGTGGGAGGCAGGTCTGTCATCATCAGGGCAGGGAGCTGAGCCTGTCTGTAATGGCTGGGAGCTCCTTTGCCCTTTCCCAGCTCTTCATATCCCTGACGGCAGTGAGCTCACAGACCTTGCTGGACCAGCCCTGGCCATCTCTCAGCCAAAGGCTGCCGTGGACAGAATCTCTCTCCATTAACTTTCCTGTGCCAGGTGCTTCAGACAAACAAGGAGGTGCCTCACAGGGCACTGGCAGTGGCCAGCCTGCTGCTGGTAGTGATTTCAAACAATTAGGAGCTCAGCTTGAGTCCTGAAGCAAGAGCTTCAGCAAGACTTCCAGTTACAAGTCTGAGTATATACACCCCAGAGCAGCCTGCCCTGTACTAAGGTGTGGGGCCCCCATGACTGCCCACAGATATGCCTTCCGCAGCCTCACTGCTCAGCATGACAGTGCAGGTCTGAATATCAGCTAGAAACAGTGAGTAGCCCATAGGCCTGCTAGCTGAGAGAACACAACATTCTGAAACAGCTGCGGCAGGCTGGGAGGTCAACAGTAAAAATAGGTCTATAGGTTGTAGGAAACGAGGAGTGCTTTATTTAGCAAAATGTGGTTACGCAAGTTTGAACAAAGCAAAAGGTGAGGAATTAATGCTCTGTGTGGGCAGCCCGCAAGGTTGTGTATTGTGAGGACCTTGGGTGGATGCAGCAGGACAGCTCTCATCAGAGCCATTCCTCCCTTCTCTGAATCAGATGTAGACTCTGGTACTAGCAAGGAGGGATTACAGGCGCCGGAGCGCCATGGTGTGCTTAGTGCGTTGGGGTTTTCTGAAGTCTCCGACCTAATCTCTTTTCCTACATTATGTTCCTTTGTGGACAGAACGTCCCGTTTAAGATTGTATGACACATGCTTTGATTGCAACAGCTTACTGTTTCTTCCTCTGCCCACAGAGGGTGTACATGTACACATGTGTGTATATGTATGTATGTGTATATGCATGTGTATGTTTCTTTTTCTAAACAAAGACATCTTTACCCAATGAAAGTTTCCAATTCTGTGGGTTTTTCCTTCATTGCCTGCCTTTTCTGCTGCTTTTGGCTGCGCACTGGCAGCATGCTCCGAGTAACTGGTTAATTACCCTCCCCGTGAGTCATCTCTATGGTCTTCCAGGCAGGATTCACTATGATCATGTCAGCGGCTGCTGCAAGAGCTGTTTAAACGTATCCACACGTACCAGGGAGCGAAGCGCCGATTCCGGGCAGCAGCATTAAGAACGTCAGGGCTTGTTTAACATTCACTGGGGATCTTCCTAAAAAGTCAGTTTGCCTCCCTACAGTTCTGTGGACTGGCTGAGCATCAATGCACAGTCGGTTCAGCTTTTATTTCAGTGCATGAGGAGCATTGTCCTGTGAAAGAGAACCTTCTGGTTTTGGTTTAATGGCAGACTGTGTCACTGTAATTTGATTTTAAATTATCTACTGACGAGCCTTTCACAAGTGAATCCAACACACATGCATCTTCTCCATAACAGATTTGACTGTCTGGAGAAACAAAGGCTGATAATTAAGCTCACAGCAGTTTATCAGGACGGGGCCTAGGCATGGCCTAAAACCTCAACCAGTCAGTGCTTTAATTTCTGGATAGTTACCAAAAGCAAACCTTCTAGTTGGTGCAGCTTGCCTGTTCTGGATAATCTGGCTCTTTGAGTCCTGGGGAAGCTGCTGGGCTCTGCTGCAGCACCTTGGTGCATGAGGGAGGAATGCCAAATGAGCAGACACCACTCCAGGGTAACCAGTCGTGCCAAGTCAAATCTGTAATTCAGCAAAATAATGGTTAAATCTGGGAGATTCTATTTCTCTCCAGCAAACGCATGAAATCCCAGCACCTTTTGTACTTTGAAATACCATTAATTAATATTTATCAGATGTAAAATGCAACACTATCTACTTTGCATAGCATGCCTTAAGCATCATATCACTATTCCTTTTTAAGCACACACTACAGACAAGCAAACTGAGGCAGGTGATTCCAAGTGTCATCAACAGCAAACACCCCTCAGCTGGAGGCCAGCTCTTAAAACCCATCCAGGTTTTGAACTGGCCCGGCCGTGGTGCAAGGTGAGGCCTGTCAGCAGGAGCTCAGGAGCAGCCACCTTGCCTATAGCTGCTAACACAGGCATGTGGCTCCAGAAACAAACATAACCATGCAGTGAGTTTTTTTCTGATGCATCTTTGCTCCAGAATCACATGGGAGTTTGGAAAGTGCCTGTGCTCATCTCTCTCCACTAAGACCTGCTGTTGTGCTAGTGCTCAGCCACCCATGAGGAGGGTGCTAGGGCAGGCAAGCCATGCTGTGCCTGGGGAGTGTGGGCACCCTTGCTCCTCACTGCTGGGGCACTGACCCCCAGCTGTCCTTCCTCTGTCATTGAAAGGCAAACCGATTTGATGACCCACTGGAGCACAGTGGGAGGTAAGTCCAACGTGTTTGACAGCACTGGTACCTTGAGACCACCATGGCTTCCCAGTGTTTTGTCTCCAAGGCTGCAGCCTCTGGATAACTTCCACTGCAAGTGTATGTCACGTTTCTTTCCAGTGAAAGCAAAATATTTACACTAAGGCAGGGTCACCCGGCGGCCACTCCTGTATGGCAAGCTGAAGGCTGCTGTGATTCTGTAAACTGAGGGGTGTGAGGGCAGAGGGGATTAGTACAGGGCTCTAAAATAAAGGATGTGGCTGCTGCTGGGAATGGTGGGCACCTGGGAGGTGGGTGTTGGATGCTTGTTCTCATGATGGGATGAGGATGGGAAGGCAGCGGGGTTGGTGGGTGCCTGGCCTGATGTGGTAATGGTGCAGCAGAGCCAGTACCAGGGCAAGGTGGATTTGTAGAGCCCCAACAGACCTATTTGGTGTCCCCCCCCAGCCACCTTTCCCACCAGTCCCCACACAGCCCCAGCACGGTCACACCAGCTTCACTTCTTTACCTGCCTTCAAGGTGCTGCTGGAAATACTTCTGTTCTACAGGAGTGTTTTGAGCACTGTTAAACTACCCTGGAAGTTGCTGGACTACACTCACCCGATGGAAATGCACTGAATTCAGTGACTTAAACCTGTAAGCTTCAGCCACAGGACTCACAGCTGCTATATTCCCAGACACTCAAGAGAAAGTGTGGCAGGTTCCCACTGCAGTAACTTGCACACAGAAGATCTTCCTGAGACAGCTCGTCCCACCTCTTCACAGCCTGAATCTCTCCCACATGCTGCCAAAATTTTCTTCTTTATCCTGTATTGCATTGCTGATTAAAAACTTCTGCTGCATACTGCAACACATGCTAGGAGCTGCCGGATAAACTGGCTGGCAACCTCTGGCCGCCTGTCCATCAGATACCACCTCCTCTTCCTCAGCCCCTGCTGTCCCACTCTCATCCACCCATTTGCCAAAGTGGTGGCCCATGGCTGGGTTTCACATGTGACCGTGGTGGGTGGACACTGGAAAGGCTCCATCAGGTGGTAAGCAAAACTGTGCTTGCTTTGTATGCCTTGAACCCACTGCAGGGCATGAGGACACTGAGCCTGCCAGTGCCTGGGCTGCTTCAGAAAGCCCTCACTCCCCTTCTAAGATAGATGTGAACACCAGGCATGAGCCACAGTGGAGATGGAGGTGGTTTCATCTCCAGCCCTTCGGATCAAACCAGCCCGTGAGGAGCAGCAGGTGGGTTTGAATGATCCCACAACCTCTTCTGCTTTTGCTCTGTCCCTGCCACCCTCCCAGCAAGGTTCTTGTGAAAGCTTGTGGAGTAACCAAAATATTATCAGGATGTTCCAGTTATTCTTGGCTGTCTAAGGGGGAGGTAACTGCACTTTCTGCGTCCAATAATTTTCCATTGGCACTTCTCATAATGATTATCCAGTGTCAATATCTGAGACATCAGTATAGGGCCAGAGCTGAAAAGGGTGGCATTTGGCCACTTTTTACCACTTGGGATATATGGTTTTCCCCAGCTTTGCAGTGAAGTTGCTTTATGCTGATTACTAAGCTATTAGGTACGCAAGGCATAACTATAGCAAAAGGGGATTTCTGTGTGGGAGGAACAGTATGATTCAGATTGTCTCATCAGCCTTGCGAAACAAAATGTCCAGTCAACAGAATGCACTTTTGCAATATAGCCACTCATTTCTCTGCCTTTATTTTGTACACTTAGCCATAACCCCGGTGCACTGGGACCTGGGAATCAGCCTAGCAAGCTGCTGGAGGATTGATCAAGGAAAGGGGAGTTTAAGGAAGCACCGAGATGACCTGATACTCTAATAATAATGTTTTCCTCACTGGGAGCGATGTGTGGAGCATGGTGGGGGGAAACAGGGAGCAAAACCTCCCCTCAAGCACCTGATTACTGCCTCTTGTAACAGCTCCTTGAGACAGCTGGCATGGGAAAGTGGTAACAGGAATGCTATCCCAGCTTTGGAGATTCGCCTGCTTCACAATCAACCCAGTATCTGGAGCACAAACACGTGGCTGAATGTTGCTCACACAAGCACCTACTGCACTGCACTGGTGGTTTAAAGGTGTTTATTAATGCAGCTGAGATAAGAAGTTGGCTATTGCTGGAAGACTGTTTTATAGCAGGCATCAGGAATGTACCACCCTGAGCTTTTCTGGGGTTGCAAAGGAGGATGATAAGGGTAGATGAAAAGAGCTAATTTCATGAAAAGATAATCTAAGTTGAGGATCTACCCGATAGTGCCTATTGCTGTCTTACAGGTAAAAATACTTCTTGGAACACTGTATGTATGCATTAAAAATAAAATCCTATCAGGATCCTTTTCCTCCCAGAAAACTCAAATTTAAGGTAAAACAAAAGAATTCCTGATGTTTTAAGGTATGGAACTTCACAGTGTAGATACCAGCCTGCCCTTCCCAATGATGCCCCTGAGGAAAATCCCAGCCATCCATAACTGACAGTTCTACCTTATCAGGGACCACAAAAAGCAGAATGCCTTAATCTCACTCACATGGGGACTGGACCAACTCCAGCCCTCACTATGAATATAGGAGTGAATTGTTTTAGCACATTCCTGACAAGACAAATGGTACACAGGAGGCAAATGCTCTTCACTCTTCTTAAAGGCTGGCTTGGAAAGCCAGAAGTTGCGCACCACTTGTGTGGTGTGCCAGCCTTGTATCCAAGTATCATTAAACACAGAGCTAGTATGAGTCTTTGCATACTTTCCTAGGCTTCACACATTCTTTCAAGTGTGTTACTAATGTAGGAATTGCACTATTGTACATATGTTTTTTGTGAAGCCAGCTATAAGGCAGCATGCGTGTGTTGTATTTTCAGTATTTTAGCCACCCTGAAGAAAGAAGGAAAGAGGGCAGGCTGCAGCTTGCTTTCTTAATAACATGCACAACCTTTAAAGCTCAGGTTACGGTAAGTATTTTGACTCTAAGCTCCAGCTATGAAGCAAATAGCCCAAAGACTCTCCCGAGAACTGTAATGGCAAACTCAGATAATGTCAGAAGTGCAATGATGGGGGGCAGCTGTGCCAAAAGAACATGCTGACTACAAGATACTAAAAATTAAGCTTTTTAAGTAACAGATTTTAAGATCTCTTAGCTCAAAAGCAGTGTCCCCAGCAGGCATCACCTCACCTCCTTCTGGGAGCACCTTGGGGCTGAGACTTACCCCATTCCCTCTGTTACAGCACACGGGTCCTACCTGATCATGGCTTTTGTGCTGTCCTCTCACATGCTGGCTTTGTGTGACAGGCTGGCTGTAGTGTGAGCTGGGCCTTTGGCAAGTCTTCTGCCAACCCCCGCAGCCCAAGGGAATGCTTTATGGAAGACCACACTGACCAGTTGTGGAGTCTGACCTGGTAGGGTATGAGAAAGCCCTTGTAATGTCTTAGCAGAGGGACTGAACTCTTGCAGGAGACCATGAAAAAAGGTAACTCCCAAGGAAACAAGAACATACGATACATGACAAACCCCAAAACATAAGTCTGAAGGTGTCAAGGGTTTTCCTACTGAGTTTCATAAGGGAGTGCAATTAGGCCTTATATAGCCTGCCTTTGGCCATGCTAGAAGTGATTTAATGGTATGATATCCAGTAAACAAAGAAATTAAATTATGCCAGGATGAGGAGGCCATCCTTTTCAGAGCCCCTAAACTGTCCTCCAAATGGCAGAACTTCCTTTTTCCACATCTATATGCAACATGATGGTTCAGGACCTTCCTAGAAATGAAAAGGCCTATTCTTCCTCACCTTCCTCTTTCAGTGAAAACATATGGTGAGAAACCACATGCACACACACGTGGGCTGGTGTGAGCCCCAGTGTGGGCACAGATGGTGTGTCTGAATGAGTGGACACACAGAGGTCTCTGTGTAGGTAAGAATGTTTACCATGTGCGGTGCTGGGGAGCGCACGCATGATTCCAGCTAAAACCCACAAGATTGGCTATAAGATATTGTAATGTAAAGATCCCTTCTCATGTGTCAGAGCCTTAAAGTTCTGTGCCATTGGGATGATGTCACCTGGAGTTCAAAGATGAGAGAGGCTGCAGGTAGGAAGCAATTTCTAAATCGATTTGTGCAGTGGATTTCTGCAAATACGATTCAGATGCAGCAGACAAGGCCTTCAGATCGGAGTGAATCCTTTTTTCATCTGATTTCCTAACTAAATGTCCTTGTTTTGCCCAAGGCAAAAATGTCTTCACTGCAGTTTCAGGTAGGCAGATTCAGCCCTGGAAGTATCTGGCAGTTTACATTGAGCTACATACTGGCAACAGGGTTCAACCTGCTAAGATCAGCTTCAGCAGAGCTCTGTTGTCTCAGGGCTGTCTGTTGGGAGCATGCCTGCAGGAATTATACAAAGGATCGTGTGGATCACTTCCCCCATGTTGAGAAAGAAATGCAGGCCAGGCTAGGTGTCATGGGTTCAGCAGTAGCAGTCATTTTTTCTCCTTCTTAGTGGCTGGTGCAGCACTGTGTTTCTAACTTTC
>WYDI02024944.1:51533-90140 GCA_009867235.2 Psittacus erithacus | reverse complement strand
CCCATCCCTCTGGGAGCTGAGGGAGGAAGGGGTGGGGGGGCAGTGAGTGGGCTGTGTGGCAGGCCTTAAACCACGACTGCTGCATATGGAACAGAAACTAAGGGCATACCGGAAAAAAGCATAACAGATGCTTAAACTAACTTCACCTTTAATATTCTGCAGTTGTTTAAGGAGACAGAAACAGGAGCTTTGCCATTGATATGAGTGAAACATTATTTTAAAACATTTGTATGAGGAAAAAATGTATTTTTGAAGACATTAGCTGAAGAAATCGGTTCATTTAATTTCTGATTCAGCAGAATTCCATCATATTTTGCTTCAGGTGTCATCTTTTCTCCTTTACTATTCCCACTCAAGGATGATACATTTTTGATGGGCAAGTAGTACACTTTTTCACTCTCTGCTGGCCTCTCTAAGATCTCCCATTCTAGACTTACTATCATGGTGATTTCTAGCTCGAGTAAAATCAACAACGTCCTCTCTTTTCTTTCCGTCTGGTCTTTAAGGCATTCTAGAAAGCCCAGGTGCCCTGGTGGCCAGCCCCTTGCTGGCTCCCAAAAGCCCTTGCCTCTTTTATTTGTTGTTAGCTCTGTCCAAGGATTTTTGCCTGCGCTCCTCTATGTGTAAATCAGTAATTCTTGGTTCTTCCCAAGCATTTTGTCCGCTCTGCCCCTGTGATTTACAGAAAGTTGGAAGGCTGCAGGTGGAGGGAAGATCCTTCCCAGCTTTCCCTTTGGCAGGTTTTGCTGCCTTTGAGGACACTGCTGGTCCTTGTGAGTGTGGACGATCAGAGAAGGGCTGAAATGGACGTTCTCCAGCCTTGACCTGGATGGAAATACGATTCTGTCAGAAAGGTTACTTTTCACAAGACTGCAGGCCTAGTTTTTGCTCACGTTTCTTGCAGCTGGATGGTTCATGCACGCTTATAAATCGTTGGTTATATATAAACCCCTATGCTTTCTGAAGCTCAGGTGACATTTACTGTTTAACTCCCCTTCTGAACAACTTAGCAGGGGAAAAAAAGCCCAGCAACCCACAAATCCAGGCCACTTTGGCCACCTTTGCTCTTACGATTGACACCTTCCCTCTACTGCTGGGTTAAGACTGCTGCAAGTGGGAATTCCCTCTCCTAAATTAATTAACTCTGTATTGTTATTGCCTTTGAACAGGAACAAGCACTGGAAAACTTCCATTTGTGTGTATTTCTTACGCAAACAGCTCTGGACAGAATATTAAAGGGATCATTTAGAAGATGGTGGGCAGAAACAGTCCTCTCCCAAAGCTGATGCTTGCTATGGAAACTGCGTGGAATAGTTACAGACCTCTAGTGGCTCGGTTTATATAGCTCTTCTGGCTCCCTAGCTGATCACCAGCGCAGTATTTTGGTAAACTGTATAGAGATTTCCCATGAGGGTTACAACACGGTGTCATTTCATCTTGTCTGTGTTTCCCATCCCGTTGTCTGTTTATTTTCCTCTGTCCCACATCGCTGAGAGATTTCACAATTGGAAGCCTGCTATAAATTATGACACAGAGTTAAAGGACTTCAGTGTTTTCTCTCTGCTATGGCTTTTTTTTTCCAAGGGACATAGGGTTAGCTACCTCTTTAAAATGTCTTTTTTTTCTATTTATATACTGACGTTTGTAAAAGCTGCCTTTAGGAACTGAAAAAGTTAAGAGAAAGGGTATTTTTGTCCTTCCTGCCTGTATTCTTTTCCACTTATCTTCCACTGAATTCCTAGAGAAACACACATTTTTGGAAGTGCTTGCAGCAAATGCTCTTTAGCAAGCTCTGTCCCTAATGGCCCGTGGGGACTCCAGATAAAAAACTATTGCTCACATTTCTATTCCCCAGTGTATGAGAGACTGTGGCAGCTTTAGCACTGCTAGTGCCAGCCTGTGTCACTGGTGCCAGGGCTGTGGGCTGAGCTGGCCACTGCTTCCCACCAAAATGGAAGCAAGAAGTCTTGAACATCCAGCTCTGTTTGGCTCTGTAGGAGGCTGCGATCAGCAGGCAGTCCTTGGAATAGTCATAGTGATAGAGTTTCAGTATCACAGACTGTCTTATCCTGATCAATGCTTTCAAGGTTAGTGTCACGTATCATCATCACGTAAGGACTAGAGACATTTAAATGCAAGATACACATGCAGGACTAGACTCTCATAATCCTAGCATGTCCCAGTCTTCGATGACTTTACCTGCCACTGCAACCTTTTTCCTTGGAACCAGAAAGCAGCACGCACAGCTCCTGTTCTTGGCTCTCCCTTGCAAATGAGAGCATTATAAACCACAAACATGGAGCACCCACAATATCGGTCTTGCTTCCTCCAGGAGCCAGGAGAGAATCAGGGATTTTTATGGCTGAAAAGGGTCTCAGAAGATCACTTAGTCTGGACTCATGTCCCAAGGCAGCATCGTTATACTTACATCACTCTTGGCAAATGCTTGTCTAACCTCTTCCTAAATATAGGATGGTGATTCCACACCCTCCTCAGATACTTCTGTGTGTCATTATCCTTACTGCTTGCTGCCTTCTAACACCCAACCTCAGCCTCCTTTTCTGTAATTTAAGCTCATTACTTCTCCTCTCCATCATGGATATGGAGAACAATCATCCCCTTTTTGTTCCCAGCCACCTTTCACATATTGACAGTGGTAACCCTATCTCCCTCATTCTCTAGACTACAGGAAGTCAGTTTGTTCATTCTTCACTCCTAGCTCTGGTTTTCAAGACCCTTGATTATCCCCCTGCTGTCCTCTGGGACTTTGTCTTCAACACAACACCCGTGGCTGGACACCACACTATAACTGCAGCCTCACAGAGAACTGAGCAGAAGGATTATTTGCAGGGTACGTGCCTATGCACACATCCTAGTAGGGCATTTGCCCTTTTTGCATTAGCCATTAACTCATATTTGGATTGTGACCTGGAACATCTCTCAGATCTTTTTATGCAGAGTTGCTACTTGGGCAAAAATTCACCACCCTATATAAATAGAAATAATTATTCCTGGTGATGCCCATGTATAGAAGCTGAGAACTGTCCTTACTGAAATGAATCCTATTTCTAAGACCATTTGTCTGAATACATTTTAATCGTAGTTTTGTATTTCAGTATACTCATAGTCCCCTTCCAGCTTTGTGGTAGCCAAGAATATGATATTCTCCATTCCACTGTATAAGCTGGTCATAACCCCCTTAAGTCAGACTGACCCAAGCAGTGTAGTAGACTCCCAAGCAACTTGTCTTGATCCATCTTTCCCTTTTTTAGCACAACTAATAACTATTCTCTGTGCAGTTCTCCAATAAGTATTGCATCAGCCTAGACAAGCTCCATCGACTACAGGTTCCCTTCATTAATTTGCTGAGGAGTATCGTGTTGCACTGTGACAAAAGCCTCACCACCATCAAAATACAGCACTACTATTGCTTCTCCCTTATCAAGGAGTTGTTTTTATTCTGTCATGAAAGGAAATTTGACCCGTTTTCCACAATTTGTTTTTTGACAAATCTCTGCTGGCCATTATTCATCTCTTTGTTTTGTTTTAGGTGCTTACCGAAGTTTGATTGTTTGTTCCAGTATTTTTCCGGGAATTGAAGTTAAACTGAACAATTTCTAATCCCTGGCTCCTCCTTTTTTTCCCTTTTAAAATCAGGAACTACGTCTGCACTTTTCCAGACTTCCAAGTATGATCTCTGGGCTCTGTAACATCCCAGAAGCCAGGTGAGGTGACGCCTAGAGCTTTTGTGGTTAAATAACTGGCTGGAACAATTACCCTACGGTTACATTCATCTGGCCCAACTGACTTGAACGCTGTCTGAAGGATCTTCTGATCTAGTCTTTGTTATAGTTTTGTGATCTCACACCCCCCCTCCCCCCCGTCACTGACATTGATTGCAGTATTTGTCTGAAGCAATAACATGCATAAAAGTATGAAACACACTGGGACTCTAGCCATGAACTGTCAATAGCCTTTCTTCCCCACTGGAGTTACCTGGGTCTCCCTCTTGCTGCTAAAGTAGTGATAGGAAAACTGCTTGTTACTTTAAAGTCTCTTGCTAATTGGATTCCATTTTGCTGCTTGACCTTTGTGATTTTGTCCTCACTTATCTAGCCCAGCTTTTGCATACTTTTTCCCCTGAGGCTGAGACCAAAGAAGAGATGATGATTTCTCCAAGTTGATTCTCTGTTGCATCTGCCATGAAGATTCTGAGTTTTGAATAGCTGATGCTTGTTGCTGTTCTCTCCAAGGTGCTTTCTACATGATTAAAACTTCTCCCTAGCCCAAGGTTCAGAATGATATGCCTTTAATTACCAAGTAAGAAGCTTTAATGGAATCACTGTGGTTTTCCCTGGTCTAGGAAGGGTCAGAAGCCTGAACTTTGTTTCTACCTTTTACCAACTTTAAGGCTCCACCTTTGAGTGTCTGCTGGTCACTTTTGGTTTAACCTTGTGTCCTTATTGTAAGAGATGGGTGCAAATCACAATGTGTTCTAACCCAGACCTGAATTTTACATAGTCCCAGATGCTAGAAATGTTTACATTCATCTCAAGTTCATCTCAACTGCTCATCAGAAATACATCTTTTCTCATTTGGGTACTTTTCTTGCTGGCTTCCCTCTCAGCTGATCATGAGGGCAGAACAGACCAGGCTGAGGAAGTGGGGAACATGTTTGTGTTTGTGTACGTATGAAAAACTCAAAATTCACTAGTCATGTAACCCTCCTAAACTCCTCCCTGCACAGAAACTCCAGCTTACCTTCTGTCGTCACATGCCCTTCTCATCAGTAACTCAAGAGCTCGCTGCTTGAGGAAGCTGAAGCAGCAATGCTGTAAATACAGCAGTGTTACACTGCTACAATGGGGCTCTTTCAAAAGAGCAGCATAGGCAGCCAAAAGGGGAAGGAGTTCAGGCAGTCCTTCTGTTGCCCAAGAGGAAGTGAATTTCAGATAGTGCTTCAGTTCCCTTTAATTATGATTCACCATAAATGAACAGCTAAAACATCAGTTGATAGTAAGGCCATACAAGCAGGGACTTCCAGAAGCACAGGCACAAAGGAAAAGGCAGAGAAAGCTGGCCCCTTGCCTAGCTGTGAGTCGCCTTCCTTCCCATTCTGCTGCTTTTGTTTTTAGGGTTCCTGTGCATTTTGCAGTGTCAGCCAGTTGTCAGACAGGAGAAGACAGCCTTGCATGGGTTTTAGTTAAGCGTGAGACCCCAGGCCCCTCCTAGACCATAGACTGGGACATGTTCACTACTGCTAACTGCTGTTAAACCAAAGCAATGACCTAAATCATAAATCAAGTAACAGAATATGCTGCTGATAAACTGTGGTATATAGGAACTTACACAATATTTATGGATTGTGAGAGGTTAACACTAGAAGGAACAAACCATAATGGCTGTGTTGGCCTCCTCTAACAGAGTTGTTATCCAACCTTAACATGGCAATTTTCCATGGTAGAAAAAATACCTCTGCTTCTCAGTCTGGGCAAATTGCACCAATGGCACAGTATCCCCCGATCAGCCACTCTTAATGTGCCTTCTGGTCTGAATTTGTTGTGCTTTCAGCCACTGGATCTTGTTTTGTCTTGTCTTACTTCTTCCCCATGTCAGTATGCATAAATCATGTGTGACCCATGTGAAAGGAGCCTGATGGCACAGAGGCACAAATGTATCACATTTAAAAAGTAAGAGAGCATGACAGAGACATTTCCAGCTTTGATGAGGAATCATTGGAGAATACTTGGCAAGAAAGAAGAAAAAAAATCACTATGCTTGGAAAAAAGGAGAGGTGTATCTTGTTAAGCTGGGAAAGAAACAGAGAGGGCATTAAATGGACAAACAACAGACAAGTTCTTGACTGCCCTGCACTTTACCACTGTTAACACCCAGGTACAAAATGGGTAGAAAATGACATTAAACCAGCTTGTGGTGTAGGGTAATGGATGATCCAAAGTTTCTCCCTAAGAGTACCTCCCACTATCTAAAGCTATATTTATGTGAGGAATGCATTTACTGATTCAGGTTATATTAGTAAAAACCAGCGTGTTTGCTAGCATGGCTCAGCCAGGCAAAGTAAGGGGCAACTGTGACATCCCCCCACCCCACCTTATCTCATCATACCTTTGGCTACAGTCCTGCTGGCAAAAGCTGTGATAGAAAGATTGGAGGAAGGAGAAATGAGAGTGGAGGATGTGCTAGATGCCAAACACCTGATTCCTCTTCAGAGGGAATCCTTCCACAAGAAACGCATTGTCTTGCAACAGCCTGCAGAAGGATGGGCTGATACCTGAAAGAGATTAGAACAGTAAAGCTGCACTCAGGCTGAGCTGCCATGTGGAAAATCCATCACTCTCCATGCAGAAAGGGTCCCTATAAGCTCCTATAGCTGGAGGGGAGGGGATATGACTAGAAGCAGGGGGAGAGATTAACAAAAACATATTTGCACATTTAAAGGCTGACCTTGTCTTTGGAAATAGCTAACTTCATCCCCTGCAGTAGAATTGAGCAGTCCATGTGCCTCACCTGCACAGCAAAAGGGGAATTTCGGCCAGAGGGAGGTATTAAGGTGAGGAGAAAGACCTCCAGGCAAGGAAGGTTAACATAATTATTTACAATAATGGATTGCTGTTTAATAAAAGCTATGAGGTGGCTTTCCAAAACAAATGGTCTCCTTTAGGGCCCATGGAAGAAACTATCAAGTGAAACCAGCAAGAATCTGTGTTCTAGCTGAGGCTGTCAGAGTTTCGCAGGGAAAACATGCTGTTTGCCACCACTGCCCCCTCCCCAGCCCAGAACTGTGCTGGCCAGCAGGAGCACTGTTGTCCACCTCTTTCTGTCCCCGCAAGAAGAATAGCTTCATATTGAGGTGAGTGCTCATCTCATGGCTCTCATGAGCAAGAGGATGTGTGGGGAAGGCTCTCACTTCTGGTCTGTGATCCATCATTCATACAGACTCTCAAAATACAGCTCTGACAAGCAATCTGTCTAATTCTCAGATTGAAGGAGAGAATGCACTGTCAGTTTCTGCACTCTGCCACTGTCCATGTTGCCAAAGAGGGATTAAACCCTACGCTGGTTTCTTCTACTGAACACAGACCTTCTGAAAGGCTTCCCTATAGGCCTGCAGCCTCTTGTGTTCTCTAGCTCTTCAAGATATCTGTGCTCACAGAGACATGCTGTGGTGGGACTCCTTGTTCTGAGGCAGCAAAGGCCGGCCACAGTCAGAGGAAAGGCACTTGCCAGAGATCCCAAGGACAGAACTGTGTGAGGTTTTGCTCGGCAGCACTTTGTTTCAGTGTGCGAATCTTTCTGAAGCATATGCTTGCTCTGGTTTTGTAAAGGCTGGTGCAGACCAAATAAAGTAAGCAACACGGTTTCCAAGGCAAACATTCCATGTTTGCATTTGGATTTGACCTCTATTGTCCCCGAGGTCCATGAGTCTTGCTTAACTTTTTTATGTTGCTACTCCTCAGGAGACTGGATGAGCTGAGAGGACACAGTAATGGGCTACGGGACCTCTCTCACCTGCAGCCTGCACTTCTAAGCAGCAGCCTTGGCTGAGGCTCCAGCTTGCTTTACAGATATTTAAAGGGCTATTTTACACAAACTCTCAGGAAAACAGTTGTATGTTTATTTCTACCAAACATTTTGCAAGGAAGCGATGCTGCCACCCCTACTTTGTTAAAAGAGTTCTCCATCACGGGGGTGGCAGGAAAAAAGGAGTGAAATGAGATAACTCCTCTCAGCTTGCTTCAATTTAATGAGCTCCTAAAGGAGCCTTATGGTTCACCCTGTGCTTTCCCCCATTGTGAACTTCTCAGCCTCATCAAAAAGAGCTTCTTTTCTTCCTTTTTTTAAACTTTTTTTTTTTCTTTAACTCAGGCTCTGTTTGATCAGCGCTTTCCCCTTTTTTTTCCACAATCCCCCACATCACGCTGGAACTGGTACCAGTGGAGCATGTCGGCATGCCCTAGCAACACAGAGATTAAGGGAACTACCAGCTCCAGAGGACAGGCTGGCTCGGACTTACTAATTAACTGCAATGAAAGAAGTGAAAGAGAACAGCCCTTTCTTTGAGGCAGAAGAGGCACTAGAGGTGGATGAAGGAGTTCAGCTAAAAGAAAGTCTCCCTCCCCCAAAACATGTCAACATTCAGACCTATCCTTTCCTAATAAGACTTTGTGTACGTATGGAGTTTGTATGAGTGGGGAAAGGCTGACAGCAGTCAAAGCCTGATGCAGAAAAACACAGGCTGGACTGAAGTCAAACCACGGCTGACCCTGCCTCGTGTCCAGCACTCTCAGATGGCTGGGACCCGTGCATCAGGTCCAGATGCAGCATCCAGAAAGGGATGTGATCATGCGGAGGAAGGGCTCCCATGCAGGGAGAAGGGCTGGACCCTCCGGGGGTTTGCAGTGAAACACAGGCAGGCCTGTCCCCTTCAATCCTTGGCAACCTCCTGCAGCCCACTTTTACCGACCGTACCCCTGAACACCAGGCCACAGGCTCCCTTCACACCAAACCCTGCTCAGAGCCTGTCTGTTGTCAGTCAGCCATGGCCTCTGCTGGTAAATCTTTTCTAAATTATGAAATACTTGCAGCGTGTGTCTCTTTCCTTATTGTTTTTTAACTGTTACTTTTTGGGGTTGCTGCTTATGGGCATTTTGCCCTGGGCTGGGCATGGAAGTGAAACTGCTGAAATTCCTGTGAGCAGGGCAGGGTGGCTGGTGTTTCTGGCCCCAGCAGGAAGCACGAGATATGATGACAGGCAGCAGCTTCTGGTAATTCTCCAGCCCATTTCACTAATCCATAAAGCCTTGCCTAGACTGGGTGAGTTTTTAACAATCTGCAGCTTGGTGGCCTGCCCAAACCAAACAGGCATCTCCTGGCATGTGCTCCAGTAAGGCAGCTGGGATGGGGTCCTGCTTGTGTCCTAGGTAGACGCAAAAGGGGAAGCCTGGCCACAGGGGATGCCCCACTGTGGCATGGCTGCTGAGTTGGTCTCCAGTGCTGGTCTGTTCCCTATTTCGCTCAGCAAATCCTGTACACCCTCCTGCAGAGAGCACCTTCCCAGACCAGCAAAACCTTCCTGGGGGAGACAAACTGGAACCAGAAGCTTCATTTTCCAATCAAACGCAAGAAACACCATCCCACCGTTCAGGATCCCCAGCCTATGCCAATGCCTGCCATGGCCCAAGGGGATGGAGGCACCACATGGGTTTCCACTCTGCTGATATGCCATGCCTGAAGCAGGAGGCAAGGCCATGGTGGTGGGATTGTTGCAGAAGGATGGGGCAGGCGAGCGGGTTCATGGTCCCCGCCGCTCCTCTGGGACGTGCCACATCCTGTGTTGAGCACCAGGAGATGCAATGCAGGGTACAGCATGTTGCTAGCCCGGGAAGGGTTAGATGACTAAATAGCTCTTCTCCACCTCTGCTGCTGGCGAGAGATGTACTGTAGTCACTGAAAACTTTCCTGAAACAAATGCCACGAGAGGGGAACTGTGAAATCCCATGCCTCAGTCTGAAAGAGGTTTTTCCCCAAGTAAAGGCCATGACAAAACGGTACTATCTTACAAAACACAACCGTGCTTTTGCATATTTAGCTTTGGATCTGCTGGTATTAAAGTCAGATTTTGTTACTTATTATTTCTGTTAGCCCTGCAGCACCAACACAGACAAGCCATGCAAATTAACTGCAGAATCTTTTCTTTCTTGAGCACCAGAAGTGATTTCTATCTTTGTTTCTGCTGCATACTGATTCAACCCTAACCTTGCTAACACACCATAGGCCATATAGAGTGTCTCTTCATGAAACTTGTGCATTTTATTTTTCATTCAGGTGTGCTGCTTTCCCGAGTTAATCTCTGTGGACTTCAGTTAAATTCCTGTGGGCAGCTGTTGATTTCACCCTCTTAAATTTTGCAGGACCTTGCCATATGTGTTTGTATGTGATTGTTTTTCAGTGCTGTAAAGACCTTGTGCTTGAAATCTGCTACTGCCTGCAACGTTCTGGTGCCTGGGAAGGGGGGAAGTGCTCCAGAGCTGCAGGTCCCCAGTGGAAACACAAAATGGTTAAATGGCTGCTGTCTGCAGGGACTGCTTCATGGGACTCTTCAGATCTTAAATGCTGAGAAGGGACACGAAACAATAATCTCCTAGAGAACATGCTGAATAATTCAAGGTTAGTTAAAAATAAATAAATAAAAAATAACAACTTTAAAATATTTTGCTGTTAACAGTTTAGCCTTTCTTAATATAGCTTGGAGGAGCAGGCTGCTTTCCAAAAGGCCTTGTTATGGTATTTAATGAACCGTAGGGACCATTACACTATAAATATGCATCATATTTGTACGGATGCATTGGGCAACCTATTGCAGTGCTAGGGGTTAGAAGTCATTTCCATGGATTCCCAACCAAGATAAACTCATCCACACCCCCGAGGTGAGTAGTATTTAAACCCCTGTTTGTATAAAGAAGGCAGTCAGGCTTTCCAGCACCTGGAAAATGGGCAGGCTTATCTCTTGGTTATCTCTCACGTTTGGCTTTTATGTGCAAATTTGTCTCCTAGAGCAGTAATCGGTTGTTAATGTCCTCTCTGTCTCAGGGGCCCTCACTGTGGGTCAGCATCTCCTCCACCTGCAGGCAGCAGCAGCAGCCATCTCACCCTACCTCTGGAGGGAATGCTTTAAGTTGGTCCCCCCCAAACCACCAGGACCTGCCAGCCGGGCAAAAGCCCCTTCCAGATGGCATATGCATAGATGATTAAGACCCATTTTAAACTGCTGCTCAGCTTAACTAAATTAATACCGAGGTAATGGAATATTCTAATAGTACCTGAATTAAGGCAGGGTATTTTTAACTCATACATGTGCGTATAAACACACACACACGGAAATATAGCTGGGGTGACTGTTCAGAGTTTTCTGAGATGACTGTGGGTTGAGACCAAATACAGAAAACATTACCCAGAAAGTGTTGGAGAAAGAAGGAACAAAAAACCCCTACACCTCATGTGCAGTAAAAGTGGCTGCTACATCCGTCACATACACACAAACAGGAACAGCCTCCGTGGTCATGCCTTGGAGAGGCCGCTGGAGAGAAACACATCACCTCACAAGTGGGATTTCAGACAAGAGCGCAAAAATCTCACATCAATCTGCTGCAACAGATGGGGGCAAAAATCTAACTGCTACGGGCCAGCACACCAGCGCAGCAAACAACCCTGCAGAGGAAAAGTTGGGGTTTAACATTGCTAGCACTCAGGCCACCTCGTTTAAAAGCTATTACCATGCAGTATAATAGCTATGAACTTCAGACTGCTTTTCCTCTCTGGCAGAACAAGCTGCTTCTTGCTCCCATATTCTCCCATTTCCGCATAGCCCACAGGCAAACCGGAGTGCCTTTGGTTCAGAAAGCAGAGCATTCCTTCCCAGCATCAAAAGGGCATGGAGAGCGTGTGGCGATCGCTTCACACACACACCGGGGCACATTTTTTGCTAGAGGCTTCCAGAGCTGCCTGTTCAGCTACTTGCCCCTGCCTGTTCAGCTCATCAGCACACAGAGGTGTGTACGGCCGTTAAACTAACATTACATCACCTGTGATGCTGGAAGTGAGCTGCCTGATTCCTCACATGGGGGATGCGAGGCTCCGCCAAGCTCCTTGGGCACCACTTTTTTTTCTTCCTCATTTCATGGGTTGTGTTGGGGTTTATGTTTTTTCTCTTTCAGTATTTCTTCCAAGAAGGGATTAGGTGTGATGGGTGTGGGGTGGATTGTACCGGCACTGCTCTGTGTGAAGGAAAGGGATCCATCTATAGCAAAGACATGGGTTGTTTATTAGCAGCTTAGATGACTCCAGGAATCCCAAAGCAATATGCTGGACACCAACAGCATGATGACTGTACAGAACTACCCTCTGCATAGTGGCAGAGCAGACCCAGCTTCGGGCATTAGTGTGGCTCTGAGAACAGCACTTTACCTCTCTGATGGAAAGCTTTTGTAAAAAATCAAGTGCCCACATGGGACTGGAATAATAATAATAATAATCTTTTGCACTTCAGTACAAAAAATCAGGTGTGAAATCAAGCTGCTGATCAGTGGTCACATCTATTGCCACACCGAGTCCTCAGCTGCTGTATTCCATTCAACGAACTATTTTGATGCAGGCCTGACAACACCAGGAACACAGTGCTTCGTCTTGCTTTTACCCACAGGAAATGTGGAACGTCAACAAACCAGCATTTTTGTGTCAAAGACCTGTGGAAACTGCTTGCTGGGACAGGACAGAGAGAGGCGCTAAAGGAAACTTGGCCAGCCCCAGCCCTGAGCATGTCTGGAGCAGAGCACAGCCCACCCTCTGCATGCTGGGGAGCTCTGCAGGGCTCAAGGGAGGAAGTAGCTGCAAGAGCTGCTTTTTCTCAGTGAACTCAGCAGCTGCACCTCCAAGTGCACAGCTCTGACCTATTTCACCAGTCACACACACCAGTTCTGCCCTGGCCTCAGCAAAGTGGCATCAGTGGGATTACTCCATCCCTGCATGAGAAAACGCTTGGGCCCAAAGAAGATTCACTGCAGAGGAAGATGCTCTTTTGACACATTTCCTAGCCCAGCCACCCCTGCAGGAGACCAAACTAAGTTTTTGCTACGTTTGTTCATTTTATACATCGAAATATTTGTCTTTTGGGAGCTCTCAGCACCAAGCCAGGATACCTGCCCCTCAGTGTGTGTGTTTACTGGCTCTCCCACTAAGAGGTCCCAGTCAACAAGTGACTGAGTTGCAATGCTTGATGTACCTAAGTGACACAAACACTGGTGCAAGTGCACTGGATTAAGAGCTGCTGGGGTTAGAAGAGGTACCAGAGAAGCCAGGGAGCCCAGCCAGGAGCCCAGGCTGCAGCACCATGCGGCTGTTGCACCTTGTCCCTTCCTGGTCAGTCTCCCCAGGGCAATGGCAAGACCCAGCAGAGGTGACTTTCTGGGATCCAGAGATAAGCAGGATATCGCTCCCAGGAGATGGAGCAGGAAGAATGCATCCGAAGCATTTTTTGTTGGTGTTACGTTGTATGGTCTTTCCTGCTTTTGCCTCCTAATTGTGCTATTTTTTGTTTTGTTTTGTTTTCTCTGTTCTGTTTTCTTTCATCTGTTTTTCCTGCTTGTTATGCTCATGCTCTAACCTCTTCTTTTGGCTCTGGATGTTCTGTTTCCTTCTGACCCCCTAGATCCTTTGCGGCTGCTTTACTCCCTTGCATCTCTCCCTGTGCTTCCTGCCACTACCAAGGTCACACATGTCCTTTTACTTCTAAGCTCACTCTGTTCTCGTACCTTCCATTTTTCACTGCTTTAGAATTTCCTGCCTCACTCTTCCTCCACTCAAGTCTCCCATTTGTCAGTAGGCAATGCAACTTCAGCCAGCCTTTCAGCTACCAGTTTAGGGGATGCTGGAAGCCAGACCGGCACAGCTTCTGAAGCACATAAAATGAAACAGAAGGTGAGATTGGAAAGATGGCCAGAAGCAGAGCAAGCGTGTGGTGTCAGATCAAGGAGATAAAACCTTTTGTTTTAAGTGATACTGCTGCCAACAGCAACCTGGTCTGCTGCTGCCAGCAGACAGGTGTGCCACCATGCCTCAGCAGGCAAGCCAAGGGATTTTCATACCTCCTGCAGCGAGGATCCAGATAGGCTGTATAGACAGTTTAAACCTAAAGCCACCATTGCTGTAGATTACCCATTACATAAAGCTACGCTCAGAGCTCAGTAAGACTGCAAAACCAAGCTCCTATATTTAGAAAAAGCCAGGCTTATGGTGCTGGTGAAACCTTAACTCAGTCCCAGCCATGCACATGTTGCAGCACTTTGTTGCCCAAGACCCCACAGGAAGCCTGTTGCAGAGTGGAGCCCTGGGATGCAGGACAATGCCTAGGGGCTGGAGAGAGCCCTTCTGCCCTTACTCCCACCCTGCACTTCGAATGAGGCAGGCGCCTTGCAAAGCAAGTAGTATGTGAGCACGTAATTATAGACTGTGCCATGATGCATGCTCACAAAAGAGCTGAATTAAGGCTGAACAGGCAGTTACAAGCACCATTACATCATTAGACTAATCTCTCCTTGGCTGGCCATTAAGGACCTCATCCTGTTCCCACTGAAGCCAAAAGACCATACTTCTATTGACATGAGTGGAAGCTGGCTTGGGCTCGCCCGAAGGCTCATTCATTGATGTTAGCTACTAGTTGAGGCTGTACCCTTGAACACATTAAACTTTTCATGCATAATGCATTTACCACACCTAACATTTACACTTTCATTCAAGTAGAGACTTCAGCCTGGGTGCTGTGGGTGGTGGAGCGTGAGGGGAACTTGCTCTGCCACCGCGCTCGCCCTACCTGTTCAGCCTGTTGAGTTGTTAATCGCCCTCAGTGGCTGCTGGCGGCTGAGCAGGAGTTGGAGAAGGGCTGCTCCTGCCCTGCACAGCCCGCAGCCAGAGCGCTCCCAGCCGCAGCAAGCTGGTTAAGTCTGTTTTCCCACCCTGGTGCATACACGAGAGCAGGGCAGTGGTGGCTGGGCAGTCAGGGCTGGGATGTGGTGGCCGGTAAACCCTGCACCCACTAAGCCCTGCCCCCCCAAGCACCAGGGGATGGCAGGGGTTGAAGGGAGATGTGAGCCACCTTAGCATCGTGTCGCAAGGCCAGTGCCATGTTCCTTCAGGCTAAACAGCTGCTGTGCTGTGGGTTAGCTCCCCAGAGCAGATCTCCTTACTTTACCACTTCCCCAACCTATCTGGCCTTCCCTGCAGGACACTTGCCTAAATACATGCACTGTTTCCCACTTCTGTGTCCTTCATTTTAACCCCAAAGTGTAATTTTTGAGAAGGAGACTAATGTCTCAGATCTACAGAGGGCCCTCCAGTGCGGGCCAACCCAAAGGTGAGCAACCTTCACATGTGAACGTGTCTTAACCTCAGCCCTCTTGCTTGTTTCTTCCAAATATTGCACACAGTCACTGGAATTTTCCTTCACAACAACCTCACAGGTGGCCTTGTATCACCTCAGGAAACCTCTTGCCATTTCTGACATCTTTGCCCCCGTGGCTTCCTGTGTTGCTGATTTTATAGTTGCACACATCAAAGTGATGAAGACACACCTCACTCTGGGGACAGAGCAGCATTATCGCTCCCAAAAAAATCATGTGCAAACTGCCCTGTTCGGCCACTGCCCCTGAGAAATGAATTATTCCTCAATCTGACAGACTGAGGATGCTTTTCCTGTTATTTCATCTAATGTTTTCCTTTGCTTAATTTAAACTGATCTGGTTTAACTCCTTTTTTTCTTGCGTCATATGAAAGAACTCCATCATCGTCTTCTGTTTATCCATGAAGGAATGGCTGAGGTCATTCTATATTACTCTTCATAACATCATTTTGAAAGATGAATGCAAGCGTTTGTGGATCTACATTTTACGCATGCAGAAGATGGAGGGAGAGGGTCAAATAAAATATAAAATCAAATACAAGAAACTGAAAAGAAAAGGAATGGAAAGGGCAAAAGAGAAACTCAAAAATAGACAAACCATATGTACACATACGCAAGTTCATGTACACCAGCATACTCAGGCATGCTCTCACCATCACCTGAGAAGCCTGATATTAGGGCAGTTGTTCAGCTGTTTCTAATACATAGCACAGAAAAACTCTAGCTGGAGAAACATTTGGTTTTAACAGTGAGTAATCCATGAGAAAAATGTGGGTGTAGCTTTCAGGAAAGGGGCTGGGGGAGGTTTTATGAACTCTAATTTTGCAACCCCCCATATAGGAAGATGCATGAAGTTGATCAAGACACAAAGCTGTCTCTACCTCCCAGACATGATGGAGGGTTATCAGCTCCCATTGAGAGCCTGATTGCACCACTTGCCCTGTGCTGGATCTGTCCTGCCCTCCAGAGACTCCAGTGAGGGTGGTGGGAAAGCTCTGCATTGGCCCTGCCAGGGTAGCCCCAGGCATTGCCACCACCAGCTCTGGTACCAGCCTTGGGAAATGCCTAATGCAAGGGCCAATCCATACCTGGCCTCACCCTGGGTGCTGCTGATCACCTAGGATGTTTTCCAGCACTTCCCTGACCAAGTTTTTATGCAGATCTGACACATCAGTGCTTATGCCCATGTTTACGTGGGCACTGGCTGGTCTTGAGGGCCACACTTCTGCTGTTGGATAAATGACTTTAAATCTGGAATAATTCAGATTGATTTTGGTGTCAGTGAGACTTGGTCATTCAGACCAGGGCACCCAGGCCTGAAGGTTTCCTTCCAGTCCCTTCATCAGCACAAGTACCAAACACATACCAGGAGCCATTATCCCAGCACATCTGTAGGCAGAGGCTGGGAACTGTAAACACCTTGTCAGGTTGTGAAATGCCCACTGATTCTCCTAACTGTAAACACCATGGGAAGAAAGGTGGCTACAGCTTGGGAATGACAGCCTGAAGATCAGGCTTTCTCCCACGGCCATCCTGTAGCCTTTCTATGGGAGTTTAAATTCAAATGCCCCGGTTTTCTCACCAGTCAACCTGAATGACTGAATATAGACCTGAATATAGACCAGCCTTCCCAGGGAGAGCTGACCACCCTTCGTGGCCGCTGCACAGAGCACTCTTGATGGTTAACAGTTTTCTGGTGGGCAAACCTGCTGAGAGCCAGAGTTACCTTAGTGGTAATTATTCTCTGGTGTGATTCAAGGGGGAACAGCCAAGAACAGCCACAAAGTGAGCAGCAGACTACTTACTAGGACATAAAGCATAATGGTAAAATCAATGAGTGTGCTAAACTGCCTCCTGTGGAAAAGGTAAGAGCTCCATTCCATGGGCTAATTAAAAAAAGGACTAGCTGATAGGCACCACCACCAATATTTTGTAGACAATGGTGCCTTTTGACTTATTTAAAATGGACTTTCTGGTTTAACAAAGGGGAAGCTGACCTCAGTAACTGTTGTACCAGTGTGACTGTAGAGAAATGCTTTTTACGGTAATTACATTATTCCTTATATACACCAGGGCTAGTGAGAGAGAATTCATCTCTGGGTCTTTTCTGTCTGTTAAGTTCCATGGTTTGTGATTCACTTTAGAAAAACAAGGGTGGTTGAAAAAATAAGTTGTTTTCAGCTGTGTGGTGATGAAATACAGTAACTGAAAATGCTGTGGGTTTTGAGGTTGGATTTTGTGATTAAAATATTGTTAGGTTCAGGATAGGATTGGTTGGTAAAATGAGTTACTGTAAGACATTGTGCTTTCACCTCTAGAAAGTGGAGTTCAAGCCCTGTTTAAGGTCACAAAACCAGTAAGTTGTTCAGGATGATTAACAGTTTCTGAATGGGCCTGAGGCAGGACTGGAACCCTCTGGGGCCAGGAAGGTTCCCACCACCCGTGCCACTGCTCTGTGGCCCCGGCCTCAAGTACAGCAGGGTACTGCAGGCAAAGGAGACCTCTCCTGGTGTGGAGACAAGGGGCACAAAGATCAGCACTAAAGGGGATGCTGTGGGTCTGGATGAGGGCTGTGCTGCCACTTGGTTGTGACAGATGCCAAATGAAGCACATGCTCTGTGCAGGCTACTTGCGCCAATGTTTTGACCCAGCCACCTAGGTCAGTCAAGAAATAGGGTGCAACATCGGAGGCTATTGAGCATTTCATCCTACCTGAGGTATCCTGTTCAATCCTTAAAGCAATGATGTTTGTCAAGAACATTTTGCAATTTGTTTACGTTAAACATCGCAAGCTGCTGATTCAAACAGCCACAGAAACACTGCCAGGAACCCTCTCGAATTCATTTTCCCCACACATTTTCAGTTTTAGCCTATCTTAACAAGATGTGTACTCTCATCAAACAGGCATCTTGCACACATGCAGGCCAGACAGCTCTTAATCGGCTTCAATGCCTTCCAAACTGCTGAATGCAAAACAGTGCTGCAAGCAGATTTGCACCTCTGCTGTCCAGCCACCAAGGTCAACCCACGAGCCAAGTACCACTTGCACTTGAAATAAAGCATAGATAAGGTGTAATAAGTGGCACATCATCTCTGGTCTGGTGCTCTGCAGTTTACTTTAAGTGCAGTTAATGTGGTTACTGTCAGCAGAGGTTACAGATCTACCCATGAGTTAATAGCTGTGTTCATATCTTCTTATCTAGATATCTGGAAATAAAACCGAGCTTTTTTCCATAACATATAATTGGGTATCTTCTGTTACTTCTGGGATTTTTTAAAGTACTGTCACAGGGTTATTTTCTTCGTGTTTTGGGTGGTTTTTTTTCTTCCATAATTTTAATGATTCCTATAACAAAACAAGAATTTGATCCCATTTGAACTTGAGTACCATTTTGTACTACAATACTTTCTTTTAGCGCTCAAAGATACTCCTTCAGTTTCTAAAGTTTATCTATAAGGTTGGCTCACAGGGAGCTACAGACCCATTAAAACCCACAACATGCTTCCAAAGTGCTTTAAGGAGCTGGGTATTATTTGATCCATTTTTTGGACTGGTCCCCACCATTGCGTAGAGCAAAGTCTGGCTTTAGCCCCATCTCCCTTACAGTAACCACCAGCTCACAGCACCATTCATAGGAACTTCACTTGGCTCAGCTTAGCTAAGCAATGCTGCAAAGGAATCATATTTATTTACTTTTTCTTGAGTAAAGAAAAACCCACCCAAGGCTCTGGATAACCCAAAATGCAATTATGAAATCCATTCAATTTTTGCAATAAGAAAATATTGGGTTTGGTAAAACACCAGTCAGGTGGCACTGTCAGAAATCCCTTTCAGTGCTTCTCTAGCCCTGGGGAGCAGACTCATTTCTCCCATAAAACTTCAGTCTCTCCAAAATTTGGCTTCAGGAGTAACCCTGGAAAACCAGCAAATTCCAGCCAGTCCTGGCAGAGCAAGGGTTTCCAGCATCCCAGCATGTCCTAATGCCCCTACAGTAACCTTCTTTTTTCTAGCAAGGGAGGTCCAGCGCAGAAACTCCTGCTGCAAGCTGCTGTGACAGTATAGACAGGGAGAGTCAGATGCTCATTAAAGCCAGTTGTGGGACATTCAGATTTTTATAGGAAACAACCAACACAACTGCACCCAGGAACTCGTAAGCCATCAGAATACATCCCGGAGGGTCATGGGCATCATGGAGATGGGCTCCCAAGGAGACAACCCCTTGAACAAATGCATAGTTGTGCTTCTGCAGTAGCTGCCATCTCCAAGAGGGTTTAAGATGTGACCTCAGGAAGGAGCATTGCAGCAGTCTGAAACTGCCAGCTCAGGAAATGTGGATAACGCCCTGGCAAATGGCAGCATCGCGAAGCCATGGCATCACACAACCCTTTCCAACAGAAAGGTTCCCAGAACATGATTCCCTACGCCTTTGCATCACTTTTCCTTGCACTCTCCCAGGTTAAGTCACTGTTTTCCCAGCACTCTCTATGGGATAACATTGCACAGCTCCAGAGAGGCTTAAAGCATTCTTGGGAAGCACCCAAGCTTGGCTGCTGGCAGATAAGGATTCCCAGATTAGATGGCCTTTTGGTCTAATCCAGTACATCCTTGGCTCCGCCCGGGGCAGTAGCCCCACTTTCCTCCCAGATAGCATTGGCTTGAAATGGAACTGAAAGGCAAAGGGTGCATGATGCTGAGGCAGCACGGCCTTCTCACCCAGCCAAAAGACACGGCGTCCCCAGCAGTGCCGCAACACCTCCCTGCCCGGCAGCCGCAGCCTGCGCTGCAGCACCAAAACAAAATCAGCAGTGCGAGAGGAAGTGTGGTTGAGAACACCCAGGACACAGTGTTCCCGACCGCCCGGCTGGCACTGGGGGCAGGATGGCGAACGCAGGCTGTGGGGAGGTGACGTGCTGCTGCAGGCGGGTGTCCTGCCCCTGCTACCAGCACCACCTGGCACTGATGCAAGGAGCAGCGTCCTGACAGACACAGTCAGCTCATCTAGCTGCCCTCCTGCCTGCTGATGGGTGCCTGGGTGCCAGGCCCAGCGCAGTACACTCATCTCCCTTCCCACCTCTGTTCTCAGGGTGTCCCGGGGGGCTGCCCCGGCCCCAGTGGCCTCTAGCCATCTGCAACACCTCTGCTGGGAGAGCTGGGCTTGCAAAGGCACTTCTTGTGCCCGAGGGCACGGAGTGGCACAGGTCCCAGAACCCAAGCGCAGGGAGAAGTGGGGTGATGAGTGAGGTGTCACCAGTCCCTCCCATTACAGACAGGTGTAGGCATGGCATGGCTATGGTGACACTTCTCCCAGTACCTGCAGCTAAAATGACCTCCAGCATACAGGTCAGGAATGTGTTTTCCACAAGGGAAAACTGGCAGAGGCCATGACATTCTAAAAGTGGGACCAGATCAAGACGAAGTGGAGGTATCTGTGCAGAGGCTCCCAATAATCTCTTACTGCTTTGCTGCCAGATGCAAGGTACAATTCCTATTGCACCTCTCATTTCTGTGCCCCTTTGTTTAACTTAAGTGTATCAATGCCATCTCACATCACAGGCATGTGAGCCGAAAACCTCAAATTGGTGCTGAGTCACAGGCAGCAGCTCAGGAACAACTCAGCACTTCAGATCCTGGTACCACCAGATCCTGTCACAGCACAAAAGCTGGGACAAATTCCAGCACCGAAGCACTACACCCAGTTGGAGCCATGTCCGCCCATTGCGACTCTGAGCAACAGGGATATTTTGCAGAAAACATCCTGGCGAGCATCTCAGAGGGAAGATCCCTGGTGCGCATGGATGGCATGGGCAGGGAAAGACACTGAGGGTGGGAAGGAAGCAGATGCTGGGCAGCCGTGACTCACCATTGTGCATCCCACACAGCTACCAGGCTGCCTGTGCCAGGAAAGCTGCACTGTGGCCGCATGTGCTGTCTCCCGTGGGCAGAGCTAACAACAGCAGAAAAGCTCCTTTCAAGGGAAAGGGCCAGCGTTCATGCAGGACTCGCACTTCTCCCTCCCACTATGCAACTGGTGTTGAGAAAAAATTCTTTAAACCTTTTAAACTCACACTTTCTAATAGGTTTTGGGGGGTTTTTTGGTCGTTCTGGTTTTTTTCACTTGAGAACACCTCAAGGGAAATTCTGAATACCTCCCTGTTTGGGAGCCACATATCCTGTTTTTCATCTGAGCTGCAGGAGCAGAGCTGTGTGAATAATTGATTAATGTTCCAGGCAGATCTCAAATAATAAGAATTGAGTTTCCTCAATGAATGGAACCTGCTTCCCACCCCCCACCTCCCCCCAGATCGAGTAATTATCCATTCAGGAAAGTACCCGGTGCTAATTTCTCCCCAGGTGAGTTGTTTTCTTTAGAAATTATTAAAATGTCACCAAACTAGAATTCAAAAAATCATCCTAAAAATGAAAACCAGCATTTAGATACTGCTGTGTTTAAGCATGGCAGTGGTTTTGAGCATCTTCTGCTAAAGCTATTTGCAAATATGATACAGTTTTGCTGGCCTGAAGTAGCACAGAGTCAATTATCTACACAAAATAATGTGCCCAGCACTACTTGAGGTTGTTTTCTTAGTACAACATTATTCAGGTAGCACTCATGAAAAACGCTGCTTTGACGTACATGGGAGCAGAAGAGCTTTGTTTGATCAATGCTTCACAGCGTGAAAAAAAACAGGGCTGACTTTCCTCCTCTGTTGTCAATGCAGCTCCTTGGCTAGGGTGAAGGGGAATTCAGTTTCCATGACTCATCCATTCCTGGGCTGCTGCGGAGACAGCCCGCAAGTGGTCGATTGGTGGCAATTGTCATGGGGAGGTGGTGATGTGGGTACTCAGACCATCAGCATATTTCACAAGAGCCATTCAAAGGCCCTTCCTCTTTAGGAAGGCAGGACCAGAAACTAAACCTGAAAAACTCCCTCTTTATTTCTTACCAAACCCTTATCTCAGCCACCTTCTACTGTGTTGCTTCTTGAAGAGCTGTATTTTATAATATTTTTAGCAATAATAAATCAACTAAACCACTAACAGAATAACATAGCAGGGCCAGGTAGGGGTCAGGGATGTATACAGCAGGCAGAGAAAAACAAGTGTGTTTCAGAGGAGTATTTTAAAATAGCACTGTAGGAGCAGACATTTCAAATTATTCCTGTCTACTAATGAAGACTTTCTGTAATCCTTCCCCCTCTGCCACACTGTGTTCTCAGTGCTCCTTAAAGTTCCTAAGGACCAAGAAATATGTTCAACAGAATAGACAATAGCAGCATGCCCCAAAACCCACTTCAGGCACTCTACACTTGTTCTGGGAGGCTTCCCACAGTCCCACAACAGAGCTGGATTTATCTAATGGTCTATCTGAAGGGGCAAGCCTTATCTCCACCAGACCTTTTCCAAGAGGCCCTTCCCTTGAGCTAGGCCTTCACTGAGTCAGTAGGAAAGACTGGGGTTTTTTTTCTTTTGTTGGGTAGTTTTCAATCCTCAGGCAGCAGCAAAGATTTGTAGCAGTTTAAAGGGCCAAATACTCAGCATCTCTTCCTTGAAGTTCCAGCTTTGCTTTTTGGGAGGACTAGGAGATGTCTTTTAAACTTTTATTCAGGAGCACAAAAAAGCAGACATATGGCAGGTAATTCCCATGCACACGCACGTATCCTCAGCACCCCGCGTACTGTGACAACAAAAAAACCTTTACACATTGCTGAAGCAGCTCACACTCCTAGCTTGGCTGGTTAGTCATCCTCTCTGCACCGCTGCTGGAGATAGGCAGGCGTGATGGGAGGGTAAGAAACCAGCCGTTTATGGGAGCATGGTGAGGATGCAAGTACTGTCCTGGAAGGCAGAGGCTTCTTTTGCAAGTCAGCTCCCATCAGGCTCCCAAGCGGCGGCAGCTCTTCAGACCAGCACCAGTCCTGCCTCCTGAAGAGCCTGTCCCATCTGGCCAGGGGGACAGGATGTCAAACTAGCATCCACTAAACACATCAGCTTGAACCAGTTTCCTCAGCTATTCTCTCAGGGGATTCACTTTGTTCTGGCAGATACATAGAGAGGACCTCGGGGTACATTGCAGGTCCTGGTGGCCAGAGTAGCTGTGCCACCCCGCTTTCCCATGCTGGGAGAGGGGATGTGTCATCAGCAGAGAATTTGGCTTTTGTGGTAGCTCCAGACTCCCGCCACCCCTTTACAGCCCACCTTTTCCACTTCCCCAAATCCATGCCACATTGGCAGACATCTCACAATACGCCAGAGCACAGCAGGAAGTGGGGAAGGCCGGGAAGGCATTATCCCCTTGCCTGGGGTCACAGCAGGGCAGTGTGGCCCACCATGCCATGCATTGCCCTGGGGAGGTGGGTACTGGGTCTGAATGGGGGCTGTAAAAGGACACTTAGCATCCATGTGCTGGATGGCCTTCCTCTTGTTGCTATGCATGCATTCAGCATTTAAATCCAGCTTCATTTACCTCTGAAAGCTTGCATTGCTACTAGAAAAAAACCCAAACACTAAAAGCAGATTTTTTTAAGAACAGTGTTGTAGTACAGCAAACTCCAAGCAGGAGTAGGCTCACTTATGCTGGGCGCTGTACAAATAAAAAGGCAGTTCCTGAATGAATATGGCCCCATGTGATTGTCTTTTGTCCAAGACATAAAGTGGCATTTCCAAAGAATGATAAACTTTTTCCATGGTGCTATCCAGGTCTGCAATAAGTGGGGTGTGGTAAATCCATGCTGACGTAAATGAAAGAAGGTGTTTTGAAGAACCCAGGACAGAGAGAGCAAATTAAATCAGAGTAGTCTGGTGAATATTACACAAGAAAAGCCTACTCTATTTGCTGTTTCTTGTTCTTGTGATTGCAGAAATTCCCCTTAAATGGGCGAAATGAGGCCAGGAGGCCAGTGCCAGCATGCTTTGCCACCGTGAGCCAGCAGAAACCAAACAAGGAGACTGGCAATGTGACTGTGCACCAGCTACCGCGAAGCTTAGGAACTGGAGATTCAAAGATCAGCGGGATCAACAGCTGGCCCATTTCTGATATGGGATGAACCCAAAAATCACAACTACATCAGGGTCAGCTGCGAATGGGACTCTGCACCAAATCACCAGTGGCAGTTTCTCTCCTTCAGGCAGTGTTTTGGTTTGGGCTTTTTTTCACCCCTCTCAAAGCTACAGAAAGCTGTGGAGCAGACCTTTTGCACTTGCCTAGGACATAAACCTCCTCTGCTTGCTGCATTCATTTGCTAAATAGCATGGTAACCTGTGAGAAACATTCTGAAACAGCTGCTTGAACTTGATTTTTATGTTCTTCCTCTAGCAAAGTGCCTGCAAGCTCAGTACAAACAGATCAACAGAGCCAAGCACAGCTTGTAGCCTAGCTACACACTTCAGCCTTTGCTCTCAACTACTGAGGTTTTGGATGATGTCAGTCTGGTCTCCTGAGGGCTGCTGTTGTCATCAGATACTGAGGTCGATAAGGCACATGTTATGATGAGGCATGCTATTGGGTTTAACCATAGTATCGTGCATGAGGTAGCCAAGAGAGCGGTGCATTTCCTGGTACAGTGCTTTGATAAGGCTCTTGCTGCTTCAGATGTATTTCCACCATGCTGTCCTCTATGTTCAGCACGCAATAGATTGATGACAACCTGAAAGGCCAAACAGCACCAGGGCTCAAAAATCCAGTTCCTCCATCAAAAACAAGTTTGGGACTTTTTGTTTCTTTTCCTGATTTCAATTTCACTCTCACCTCACCTTTCTTTTTAATTTAACTTTTTACAAAGTGAGTAAGAGCAGGACCCAAAACAGCTGCTCAGAGCTGGACAAAGTATAGCCAGTTTGTGGACCAAGATTTTCCTGGTCCCTCATCTAGTACTCCCCCATTGCACTGGGGAAGCACCTGAAATTCAGCACAGCCTGCAAGGTAGGGGTCCTTTGGCTGAGGTTGAAGGCTCCAGCCCCTGCCAGAACTTGTTTCCATGCTGTTGAGATGCTCAGTCCTGAATTGTGGTTTCTTTTCTGCTTTCCTGTTTTTCTTTTCTGTTTTCTCTTTTCCTAATTTATTTGATATTGACTATTATGATCTGTTTTACTAGCAGACCAAATGATAACAGTTCAGGACCAGTTCTGTGTGTCAAAGAGCACTAAAAAGGAATTTGTACATTGCCTTTAGCTGGAGTTGGACTGGATTATACTTTTTTGCATTCCTGTTCCTTGTTTACTTTTTGTATTTCACTTAGATGGAGCAGAGGAATCGGCTGGATTCACAGTCACCCCTTGTTGTCAGCCATGGGAGAGTCATGGCAGTCCTAATCCTACCAATGGGACCACGCAGAATAGACACGTAAAAATTGAAGAAATCCCTGCTTCCACCACCTGGCCTTTTCACAGTCAGTCTCTATGTACCAGAAAAGAGTGCACAATGTACTTTTATAAAAATCCTAATTATACAAATTGTCATCTTGAACCACACCGTCCACCAGCTTTCAATGAAGAGTGAGCCCATTTCACTACCTAAGTAAATCCTCTAGAACCCAGTGGGGAAGTTTAGTGCTTGTGTGTTATTGTAGCAGCAAAAACCTGACCTGGCAAAGGCATGATCTGTGCTGTGTGTGAGAGCTATTGCGGCCTTAGCAGTGAGACGAGGTTGGGTAGGTCGGTACTTACAGCAGTGTATGGGTGTTGGGTTTTTTCCATCCCCCAAAGGAGATGAACTCAGCACACTCTTTGAACTTCTTCAGGGCTTTTAGAAAGTAGCTCATTACAAGCTTTTTAGCACATGAAGGACAGGAGGTCCTAGCCCTGCAAAGGACAAGCAAGGCAAAACCAGAGGAGGACACCTTGCAGGAGCAAAGCTCATTTCAGCCTGCTGGAGGAGCTTGGTGGGCTTCCAGCTTGTCCTGTGACATGGTCCTGCTGGTCTCTGCCTCTCTGTAGAGCTGGTAACCTACAGGGACAGGAGGCAAGTGGCTTGTCTACACATTGGGGAAATTTAAATCCTTTGGTCTAGCCGCTGGGAGAGACAGCACACATCCTGCTGCCCCCTGTCTTCCCGGAGGAAGGTGCAGGCAGAGGTGTCCCCAGACAGCAAGCAGGATGTTACAGCCCTCGGCTCAGGGAGTGGGTGCTAAGCACAGTGGGTGGAGAGCAGGGCTGCAGGCAGGAGGAAGAAGCACAGTTAGGAAGCGAAATGAGCACCTGATTGCCATTTGCCACCAGCCTGCTCGTGCCACACGTTGCTCAGGCTGGTCTGGGAGAACGGGGTCGTTCACTCTGCCCTGGCTGCCCCTGCCACCTCCACTTCCAGAGCCCCCTCGGTGGCAGGGTGGCCATGGTGGGCTGCTCCCCTCAGCCAGAGTCAGTGATGAGCACTGCAGGGGCAAAGAGCCTTTCCTCTACTCCATGAAGCCAATGGCCAAGGGCCAGCCCCACACAACGGGCACTGCGCGATCCAGAGCTCAAACGCACTCCAGACAGGTTGCTGCCTGTCTCACCTTTTGAAGTCCATCTTAAGCTCCCTGTTTCCTTGCAGTGCTCAGAGAAAGCTTCGAGTGGACTTTGTATCTGAATGGAACCAAAACTGCCGTCTCGCGCGCTCTGACTTTGCTCACCTACACCTCGTGCGCCCGTCTGCTGACTTTGCTGGGGTGCTCAGGGCTGAATTGCTTGTGGGACACAGGACTATGGTCTTATCAAAGGTTCTGACTGCTAATTGTCATGACAAAGTCACACACTGAGTAAGGAAAAAAATAGGGGAAGAGCAGATAAAGATGACCCAATAAACACGCTGTGGGTCAGCCATCTTTTTACACCAATTTTGATAAGGCCTCTTATAAAGATTGTTAGAGGAGATAAACAGCATAAGCCAAAGAGCAAAGTTTTTCCATGGACAATAAAGTAGACATAAAGACATGATAGGCAACAGTGTTACAGGCTACCCCTCCCTTCTGGAGTCAGGAGTAAGAAGGACCCAAGGATCTGTGCCATCCTGTACAACTCGCTCACAAAAATACAGTGCAGGTGCCATTGATGGAAAAGTGTCTGTCTGATATTGCTGGCTGTTCAGCTCATCTACTCCTTATGCGTATTTAGATTAATAGTTTCTCTGATTAGCAACTAAAATAAGATTTTTATTGCTTTTTTTCTTCAGACAGAGGACAGATTCGATGCCTAAATCCTAACACAGGTCAAGAGCAATTAATGAAGCCAGCCAGCCTGCCTTTCAGCTTCCAGATGAGACATGTTGGAGAAAATACTTCACTTGCAGTACACCCAGAGGTGATCCAATACCCCTGAAAGAGAATCATCACTGCTTTGTCAAGAAAACCGCTTTTCAGGGCAGAACCTGACTGTCAAATATTAGAGATGTGTTGGCTTCTGGTGGGGGATGCTGGATGATTTAGTTTAGTTAAATAACTTGTCAGAGTTATTCAGAACGGTGAAGCGGCATACAGTGAAAGGCTTGATGTACTTTTCTATACCGAACAACACTGGGAAACCAGGGAAGCTGGCTGCTGATACAAAAGGGAGATGAACATTTGTGACGAACAAGAAAGGACTGTTTCTTTTCCCACTGCATGTTTGCCCATTGGAAATGAGCTGATCAGGGAGGCCACAGAGCCAATTTCAACAGCTGATTTTTTTTAAGGCTGGATAATTTTATGACCACTGTTAAGCACTGTAATTTGTGTAAACCGAGATAATGGTACGTAGAAACAAATCAACTCATGTTTCAAAGCTTATGTTCCCCAGGGCCAGGGATGAGTGTCTCTCTTCAGGAAGGAAAACTGTAGGGCAGAAGCACAGCATCCTCTGAGCATGCTGGCACGCTCCCAAGGGTCCTGGGTGCCATGAAGCACAGGGCTAATATCAGAGCTAGATATTATGCACACATACATATTCATACATACAACCCAGTGGGGATAAAGTCCCAAGAACCAGGCACTCATCACTGTCAGTCTGTGTGAAGGGAGCCAGGATGCCCCTGACTAACGGGGCAGGGCCCTGTTTGGCAGCACAATGCTGTGACAAGAAGTCAAACTCTGTATCCCATTGTATTCCTAACAGAAACAATATAATTTGATACAGTGCTTTTTTCCTGTCCTCATCACAGATTAGGCCAGGAAAGCTGAACTTGCCTCCACAAGAACCAGAGGCAGGACAGCATCAGTGAGAGCAGAACCAGACTGAAAATTAAAGTTCAGGATGGGTTTAGGACATCCCATTTTTGAGCAGACATAGGAAGAGAGGAGTAGAAAGGTTTGGAAAAAACAAATCCTCTGGGAACAGACTGGGAAAGGGCATAACTGGCAGAAAAGCTGAAAGGTGAAACCACACATGCCATTCTGCAGGGACCGAATGGGATGGGACACGAAGTTAATGGCCACAAACCTCCACAGGAGGCATTCAGGTTAAGTATTAGGCTACATATTGAGAGGTTAAAATAGCCTGAGTGTTGAAACTTCCTGACAAGGGAATGCTGTGGATGCATCAGTGCCGGAGACGTTTGTTTCAGGCTATTGCTAGACAACAATGTGCACAAGAGGTGGTTTGTGGATAATGAGATCAGCCCTGCCATAGTTAAGAGTGAAGGTCTGGATGACTCACTACAAGTCCCTGCCAACCTGGATGATACACTGATAACCCCATGAGCAGCTGTCTTCTGCCTCCACCATGATACCGCTGGCCTCCCCCCAGCTGCCTGCCCTCAAGTTCTTACAGACTGCTCGCTTTTCAAACAAATTGCCAGATGTTTGGAAAACATCTCCAGTTCTGTTTTTATCCAGGCTGAGAGTGTTTTTCTGGTCAGAAGGGTGCCAGGAGAAGGAAAATGTCTTGGTCAGCAGATTCAGTCTGTGAATCCAAAGCCACATTACCTAAACTTAGAGAAAAATGATTTTCTGCAGCTCCCTTAGCTCTTTCAGCTGGGCACCATCAAGAGGGAGTGAATTAAGTTTGTTGTCAGCTTTTCAATCCTATGATAAACTTGTCAGTCTAATCATGGGGAAAATGGGGTTGTTTGTAAACACAGCACAGAAGATCTAAGGCTGAGAGAAAACAAACAAGGAGCCTCTTTGCATACTTTCAGCACCGTCCTCTTTCCACGCAAAAGTGCACCTTTTACACTCTGATGTTGGCCTTCAACAAAACCTTTCCTCATTTCTTGTGACTGTAACTTCTTAGTAAACCCAGACTATGCTAATGTTCAAAAGCCCTTGCAGCATCTCCAGAGCTGGGAAACACAGTATATTCTCTTCGTGCAGCTGTAATCAAGGTAATCACGATGGCTCCCACATAAGACTGCTCAAGAGATCTCTTTATAGCAAACAAAGCAAGAGCTTCAAGAAATAACTCCACTGGCGTTTGTTCCATATTGCTTAATGTCCCCTTAGGGGCTGTGGCTACCATCCCAAACAACATTTCTATGGCTTGCGTGGCTACATCCTTTTCCTGTGAATCAACGTTGGCATCTGCTCATCCAGAGTATTCAGGAGAAATATTTGCTGTTGCCTGGAGACTAAGACAGGAGAAAAAGTATCAGGAGTCCTAAATTATTTTTGCAGCTTTTTCTGTGATACTGTGCCACTGCCAGACAATCCCCTTCACTTAACAGTCATGTATCTAACAGGGTTCTAAAACCTAAGGAATAGGTACAGTTACATTTGCCAAGTGCCCACAATACCTGTATGGTTCTCCCAGGCCCATATGTGAAAGGCATCATAAGGAAGTACAAAGTGCATCGCTACATAGGCCAAGCGGACTCCAGCCGTCTTTGCCAGCATCAGCATTGCTTGCACTTTCTGTCCTCTCTGGGAGTGAGATAAACCCCACAGAGACAGAATGACTCCACTGACAAACCTCCCATCAGCTCTTTTGCTGTCCGATGGTCTGGCAGGACCAGAGGTACTGCAGACATACCATACCTATGGCTTTGCCTCTGCCCAGCTGGTGTGGTAGACTTTGAACACACAGAGAAATGCTGAACCCTGAAATGTTTCCACCAACTCCAGTTGTTAAAACTTTTCACATGGCACCAACAACCGCCCACATGTGGGGGGGGATGAGGAAACTTCCTTCCACCCAGAGGTGCAAGAAAACTGGAGCTGGCAGTCACGTGTTCCACACAGCCTCACAGCCTGCAGGATCCTGCCTGGAAAAATTTCACTTCCATGTGTTGACTAAGTTAATGTGTGGGGATAGTGGGCGTACATAAAATGAAGCTATGAAAAGAGATTAATTTGCAGCTGGAGCCCAGGCAGGGAGAACTCCGGTCCTCTGTTTGCTCAGAAAACGGCCGCTTTGACCAAAAGCCGGTCAAAAAGAAGAGGTTAAGGCAGTGGTAGTGAAAAAATAAAAGCAGCAAAAGTGAAGCAAAGCCTCTCTGGAAATTAAGATGTGGAATTCAAAACATTTGCAGTGTAATAAACCCAGGCGAGCCCATAAAGCTGCACGAGCCAAAAGGAGCTCTGTTCTGCCTACGAGGAAACCCGAACCGGCGTCACGCCTGGCAGCAGCCGCCCCGCAGCCCCGCTTCCTCCCTGCCTCAGTGCAGGGCTGTCTTGCTTGTTGCCCTCGGCTATGTTTAACGCAGTGTCTGTTTCCACTCTAACCCCTTCGGTTTGGAGGAGGAGGAGGATATAAATCAGCTGTGGAGCTGCCCACAGGGCTTAGTCACAGCAGGTATTGGTTTAGGGTGTCATAGAGGAACTTGGTTTTTTCTCTTTTTTGCTGGAAGTATTCTAGGGAATAAGCGCCGGCTTTGTGAGGCACAGGCATTGCTTAACAGGCAAGAATGTCTCCAAACAAAGGACATTTTACATCACCTTCTAACATTTTGGGCTTAACTCGGCCTAGAGCTTGAGGGCTGTTCCGTGAGTTCCCAGCAGACACTTGGAGCATCCCTGCTGAGCCAGTCTCGCCATCCCTCCCAGCATTCCCAGCCCCAGAGATACCCTCTGCAAGAGGTTACACCCCTTCCTCCCAGCTGAACTCCTTCCCAACACTAGTTTTACTGTTTTCTTCTTGTTTATGGCTGGTTCATACCCCTCAAACTGCTCCTGCTATGGGCTCCTCCTGACCCCTCTTCTGTGCAGCCCCAGTAATGAAGACACTCTTCTTCACTCTCATTTTTTTTTGCCTCTTTTCACTCCACTCCCCACACTTCAGTCTGTCACCAGAGCACCTGGTCACTCGCCACACCAGCTCCCCACAGCAGAACTGCCTTCCTAGCCCCACTGCTGGGTACAAGACCATACATCTTCATGTTTGCCTATTCTTTCCTAAGGCATGAGGAGTCTCCCTTAAGCACAAGCTCCTCACTCCCTCCCAGGCAAGGTGTTGGGGCTGTGCTTTTGTGTCATTGCCATCCCTGGGCATGTCTGCAGACTCCAGCCCATGCAACACATCCAGCACTGGAGCCAGGAGCCTCTTTGCTTACACACTGACCGCTGCACCTTCTCCCAAAGCCTCTTTCTCCAGACTCAAGCAGATGCTCACTTTCCCCAGCGCAGGCCACACAAATTGCAGCAATTAGCAAGTGTAAAGGGCATGCTGCCCATGAATATTACTGCATCTTAATACTCATTCATATCCTTGTGCGTAGTCATCAGATAGTATCCAGCCGGCTACGTTATCCAGACCTTCCCCTCCATGCTGATGCTCCTGAGCCTTGCTGGAGACCCAATTCATTAGCCTTCATGCATCCAAACACCATTAGTTAAGAAGTCTTTAGACTCGAACCAGCATTGATTCTCTCTCACCTCTGCTATCCCCCATGCTGTGTGAACTTGATCTCTATCTCTTGCTTTGTTCCCAATCTTTAATGGTGACCCATCATTTTCTGCCCCACTGCCACCTCCCATCTGCCATGCAAGAGCCTGGTCTTCCCACATGGTTTGTAACAGCAGCTCCAAGTCCCCCCCTGCAGACCACTGCCCTCACTGCGTCCCCCCAAAAAACACCTCGTGTGCTCCCCTCCGGTCATGTATCTACTGTTACCCAGTTCTCCAAGTTCTTTCCTACTCTGCATCCCAACTTCATGGCTATGCTGATGAGGCACATTCTGTCAGGAACTTGGAGCATTTCAGGCTTCTTTTTAAATTACTATTTTTGTTACTTGCAATCTAGCACACCATGCCTAAATTCAAGTGATGCTAAACAAAGGTTAGCCAAAACTAGGTACTGAAGTTCTCAACTGCCTTCAAAAACAACAACTACAACAAAGAAGCCCTATTTGACTTTGCAGCCTTCATCTACAGAGAAATTCAGGAAATGAGGCAGCCTGTGTTTCTACAGTCCCCAGTTGCAGAACTGAAGGCGCTTTGGTACAAAAGCCACATTTAGCCCTTAGCAAGGGAGTAACCAGTACAGTCCCAGGGACACTTACAGCTATTGTAGGAATTAGGAAAGAGGGAGGCAGCTACTGGAGTGGGATCTGAGCCACCTGGAGCTCTGCAAATCAAAGTCATCCTGTTACTCCTTACCAAGAGGCAACTGGCACAGCCAGCCATACACGCTGGCTGTAATTTCCACAGACAGCCAGGCATGTTGGATATGGATAGAACTAATCATCTGACTTAGAAGCCAAAAAATAAGTGACATCTAGTACCTGCAGCTCAGAGACATGGACCCAGGCTTCTTACAAGAAGCCCACACTGCAAATACCCATGACTAACAAAAGTATGTGAGGAACAGCAAGAGTCACCATAGGTGTCCCCTGCCCCACAGTAAGAGCTGTAAGTGCACCGAGGCATACTCTGTCACGTCACCTCACATGGGACGACAGGTATCTTATTCTTGAGGGTACTTCTCTCTGCCCAGGCACACCAGGCACATCATAAGAGCAACTGTGCTAGCACACAAGACAGCTCTTTCTTCCTGCCGCTCTTGAGAGTCCTGTGATGCTCTCCTGCGAGAATCAATGAGCCAGAGCATGGAGGAGCCCTCAAATCAAAGGGATGTCCCAAAACCATCATGACAGGAAAGGCTATTTACCTTTCTGAGCCTTGGCTAGGCTATTACCAACCAAGGCAAACTGCTAGGGGACACAGATGCTAACGCTACAAGAAACAGCATGGACAACTCACCCATGGTAAACCCAAGGAAGGGGAAGTCCCTCCAGACTAGCTGCTGCCATACACCCAAGTCACGATGAATGCTAATGGTATCAAATCAGGGAAAACTCTGCATTTTTGGAGGCTCTTGCCTCACTCTCACAAACCATTATAGAAAGTAAACTTCTGATGCTGCCTATTCTGCTCTTCTCTATGCCCTGTGCCACCTAGCTCAAGGCTAGTTTCAAAAAGCGAAACACCAAGTGATAAAGCATTTATCATTAATAAATTCACGGGAGAAAAACAGTGCTGGCTTCCCAGAACCAGTGCACTAGGGCAAGGGAAGTACAGAACTACCAGGAAAGAAGACCCTACTTTTAACGCAGTTTCCCAGTAGTTTGTCATACCAATAGCACCGTGCAACCAATACAGCTATTTTGGTCATCAATTATTAACTGGGCAGACTATTTGCTCGAAGAGCTGCACAGAAAGTCCAGAGAGGAGGTGAGCAGTTTCAAGCCCCATGTGCATACCTTGAAATAGACTTGGGATCCTCTCCAGATCAGATACACCTTGCTCTTCAGGGGCTGAGGGCATGGCTTCCAGCAGTTGGCAAGGAGGCAGGCCTGACTGCCAGCTGCACTTGGGCACGGGAGGTCTTCCAGGAAGGAGCCCATTTCTCATGTGTGCCCCATCACCTTTACACCCAGGGGCAAGGCTGTGGTCAGCAGGTTTCTGGAGGCCTGTTGAGCGGCACTGGGGTTGTGCCCAAGGCCTCTCTCTCAGGCATCAGCAGACTGCACTGCATGCTAGTTACATCAGCATTGCCCAGGCAAACTCCCCAGGCACTGTCCATGGGAACCAGCTGCTACCAACCACACTCCTCTTCCACCATCTTTCTTCCACCTAGCTGACTTTTATTGCCAGACCACACAAGCAAGCACGTTACACAAAGCCAACACCAGGAAAGGTACACTGGTGTAAGCCTTGAGGTATCCTACAGCTTTTGTTTGTCAGGAACTTTTCCAACATGAATTAGGAAATATTTCTTCTGAACAGCAAGGCATGTCAAGACAGATGAAAGATTGGTGGTTCAGCAACAATATTCCACCCTGAATTTGGGAGAGAGCTGGTAGTTTCAGATGGAGTGCCAAGCTTGCTCCAGAGAGCTCAAAGGTGGAAACACAAGATTTACACCACGATGAGCACTGACAAAGAGGCATCCCTGAATAAAACCACTGGGTTCAAAGTTTCTGGGGTTGCCAAGTGATACTTAAAGGGGTATGCAGGCTTCAATGCAGTACCAGAGTAAAGACTTCTCTGGGGGTCCACTTTCCTTTCCCACACAAACCACCACTCTGTACCAAGAGGGAGTAGTACCAGTAACAAGCCAGGCCTGAGACTTGGGAAATCCATGCCACTTCAACATCCCACTTTAGCCTTGCTCAAAACATGCATAGGCTTCCCATGAGGGGGAAGGAGCTGCATATGGAACGTAAGCCACAAGAGGAACAAAAGCCAATCTAAGGTTTAAGATACACTGATCAGAAAGTAGTTTAGAGAACAGACTGAAGGACTCAAGATGGAAGGACTCCCTAAGAGACAGAGGGTGAGAGGCCACTGAAATAGGTCACACTAGTTATTTGCTGCCATCAATCTTTGCATCCACAGGTTTGTATGGCTGACCCACTGAATCCATGATGAATGACGGAGAGATGCCTGAGCACAGGGTGGGCACTTCTAGGTCAAGAGGAGGGAACTATCTGCATTTGAGCAGCTGTCTATAAACCAACCCCTCAAACTGTGCAAGGAAAACCAGCTCCACTGTCAGTTTCTTGAAAAAACTTGGGGTTTATTGATTTAAACTGCAAACAGTCATTACAAAAGAGATTCTCTTTTAAATAAACTCACACAAAGAGGAAGAAAAAGCAATGTAGTGAACAGTAACGGGGGGGGCGGAGGGGGGGAAATTACATTCATTATTCTCTTTGTGCCAGTCCCGTTCACCTCGGCAAGGAAAACTCCAAACCTGGAATACAGAAATGCAAAGACAAACTGTATTTGGAATGTCTTCAGATAGGCACTTTGAGCCCAAGGCTTTTCTCCTTGAAGAATCTGTACAGAAAGAGGAAGACAAAAGGTCTTCTTTCCACACTGTCTCAAAACAGAGCTCAGCTATATACATTCTAAAGCCCTAGGTAGTGAAGACCCAGGGGAGGGGAAGAGGAAGAGGAGAAGAAAGGCAAAGAAGCACATTAACTCAATTTGCAGTCCAACACAAAAACAAAAAAAGGGGGAAATTCTAAAATAAATAATCCAAACACAGTTGTTGCATTTTTTTAAATTAATTTTTCATTTTTTAAAATAAAATAACCAAAAAAGTGTAAAGTTACAAAAAATGTCATTGTAGTATAATATATTAAACTGTGGGGAAAAAAAGGAAAGACACTTCACAATCTTAAGATTAATATGGAAGATCATAATTTAAACATAAAAGAATATATTCTATGGATTCATCATCCCGATAAATATGAACAAAATTAACAAAAAAAGCATAGGTTCGGCAATAAATACGTTTTGATAAGTTAAATAAGCTTTTTTATATTGTTGTGCAGTGACAAGCAAAATCTGCTCTCCAATTTCTGAAGTTATACAAAATTAAAAACCCAGAAAAAAAAAATAGAAAGCTTGGCGTGAGTGCTCTAAGATAGATCTAAAGTACTCTAGAGCAAAACCATTAAAGCTATGTCTACTGGAACTTTGTTTACACGAACTTTTGTGTGTGTGGAATGACTTCTGTTGGCCCCACCCCCTCTATTTCTGTATTTGTTTTAAGATGTCACATGAATACATGGGGAACTTTTTAGCACCAAAATCAAGTCTCTCATAGTCCATCTGGTTTTTGTTTTCTTTTTTGCTGTTGTTTTGTTTTCTTCCTCCCAATCAAAGTCCCACTCTTGTTACAATCTTTGTCCGCTCTCAGCTTTTTCTTCCCGCAGACCTGAGTGGACCCGGGCAAGACTAGTCTTTAAGGGGAGGGGAGAAAGAAGACTGGATGTTAACACTTGCCCACATGCCTGCAGCCTAGCAGAAACTGGCCAGTCAGGAAGGGGCTGGGAGAGGGTTATGCAGTACATGGCCAGTGGAGGGAGCTGGATCTGGACATTTCCTGCACACCTGGAAGTGCACAGAGCTGCTGGTGCCCTCTGCAGCTGGAGAGGTAATAGTCACAGTGAAAGTGTTAAAAGGCACTAATTTTGTAAACGTTATTGCTTTTCATCGTAATTTGGCACTTAAGGTTTAAGCCAGTGAGTCTACAGCAGGCAGGTGGGCATGTTAACATCCAGCTCAGACTACTGGGGATGGGGTGGGAGGAGTTCAGCTTAACATTGTAATAGAGATGGGGGTGTGGGGGAGGGAGCAAGAGGAAACCCCAGATTAGTCGTCAGAGATGGAGAGTCTGCTGAATATGGGAAGACGTCTTGAGGTGTCCAGGATAGGGGAATCTGAGCCGCTGTGGCTGCTGCTGGAGCTGCTCAGATAGCCCTCCTGGTCAGAGAGGGAGTCCTGAGGACTGGGCGGCGAGTCAAACATGTTGGGGGACTCAGACATGGGCCTGAACAAGAAAGTGGTGGGGGAGTTCCCGCTGGGCACCTGCACCCCCATGCTGGGGGCAAAGAGACTGACCAGCTCCTGGCTGGAGAAGGTGAAGGGGTTGCTGGCGCAGTCAGGCAGGGTGGGGGAGCCCAGCAGGTCGTCGGCGCTCAGCATGGGCGGCGGGGTGATGGAAGTGGGGCTGTCCAGCAGCCCGCTGGCAGCAGTGCTGGGGAAGCCGGCAAAGCTGAAGCTGTGCTGCAGGCGGGGTCGGTCGGCGACGGCGGGCTCCCGGCTCCCCGCCACAGCGCGGCGCTCCTCCGCGTTGTGGATGAAGTGGCAGCGCGGCCCGTAGGGGCAGAAGCCGATGGTGTGGAAAGTGCGGCAGAGCTCGGTCTTGTACTTGGGGTGGCGGGTGAGGCTCCGCAGCTCGTGGATGCCGTGGGCGAACTGGCACTTGTCGCCGTACTTGCAGGCGCCATTCTCCTCGAAGGGGCGGCACAGCTCCGTCTTGTAGCGGCTGGAGTTGACCTGTCCCCCGGGCTGCTTCTGCTGCAGCAGGCGCTCGCCGCCCTCGGAGAAGGAGCGGTCCCGAAAGCGGCTTTCCCGGGGGGGCAGCATAGGAGCCGGCTCCCCTTTCAGGCTGGTAAGGAGCTGGTTCTGGTGGAACTTGGAGTTGGGCAGAGTGACAGAGTGCCTCCTAGGAAAGCCCCCGCCGGCCGGGGTGCCCACCGCCTTCCTGTCCAGCAGGCACCCGCTGACACTCGAGGGACTGTAATTCAACATCTTGTTGCTCTGCGGGGAAAAAGCAAGGGCTGGTCACTGCCACCGCCTCCTCCGGCGTCCCCACGCAGCCCCGGGAGTCTCCCGCGGCGCGGCACTGCGCCCCGCTGGTCCCCGGCTCTGGCCGCCGGGCGGCGAGGCAAGCAGGGCAGCTCTCCTCACCAACATCTGCTCCAGCCCGCTCGCCGCAGCCCCCGAGAGCCACGGGCCGCACCGCCCCGTCCCCCCGCGAAGCCCTGGCAGAGCTAAGTAAGGAACAGAGCCAAGCGCCAGACGTGGGGGAGCCACTGGCTGCATGCAAGAAAACTCCCGAGGCCAGAGCTCGTTTCTGGGAGAGCCTCCCAGGGGACGGCGGCGAGCGGGAAGGGCAGCGCGCAGCGCTGGCGCCCGCCCCAACAACACCCCCCGCCCCCCCCCCCCCCGCCGGCCGGCGTCCCCCACGGGGTGGGCGGACAGGGGCGGCAGAACCCCGCGGGGAGCGAGCGAGCGCGCCCGCCCGGGCGTGTTGCAGCGCGATGGCCCCAGAGACAAGGGAACGACGCGGCCGGGAGACTGAGCCCGCCAGGAACGCGGGGCGGTGACCCCCGCCCTTCCCTCGGCCGGCGGGACCGAGGCGAGAAGCGCGGGCAGCAGCAATGGGGGATCCACCCCCGATTCCTCGGCCCCCGCCCTAGCCGAGCTCGGTACCGGCCATCAAACGTGGGGAGGGGAGGGGGGTGGCAGGAAAACCCAAAATCGAACCTGAAAGGCGGCAAAGAGCGCCGGAGCTGCTCCCGACGGCGCGCTTACCTTGCATAAAACTTCGCTCAGGTCGAAGATGGTGGGCGACACCAGGGCTGTGGACATCTTTGGAGAGCGAGGGGGGGACGCGGGTGCGGCCGCGGCACACGGACACGAGGAGACGCGGCGTGGGTAAGGCAGAGCCTCGGGCGCCCGGCGCGCAGCCTGCCTCCCCCCACCGCCGCTCCCAGCCCGCCGCCGCCGCTTCCAGCGCGCTCGGCAAAAAGCTCAACTTATAAAGTTTCGGACTTACCCCCGGGAGGAGGAGCCGGCGACAGGAGGAAAGGGGAGGAGGGGGGAGAAGGGCAGGGTGATTGACACCGCGACTGAATCACCCGGGCGGGCGGGGCCGGAGAAACTTTCGTGAGGAAGGAGGGGGGAGGGAAGGAAGGGGGAGAGAAAAAGGAAAAAAAAAAAAAAAACAAACCAAA
>WYDI02024944.1:0-51110 GCA_009867235.2 Psittacus erithacus | reverse complement strand
GGAAGGGGACGGTATGGCGCGAAAGCAGAGGGAAGAAAGCATGAGGGAGGAGGGCAAGAAAGAAGAGAAAAAAACAGAAGCAGCACGCGGGGGGGGCGGGGGGGGGAAGACCAGAAGAGGGGGAAAACCCGCCCCGCCGCCGCCGCCGCGCCCCCCGCCCTCCTCAAGAAGGCCGTTGTGTGCGCGTGTAAGGCGGGGGCTGGCGCGCGGGGGGGGGGGTTCGCGCAGCGGCCTCGCGCCTGCCGGGTACGCGTGAGCCCCCGCAAGTACCAACGGCCCGACGGCGGTTGGCGGGGGAGGGGGTTCCGCCGGGGTCTGTCCGCCTGGAGTGAGGCTGGAGCTGCTCGGGGCTGGCTTTGTGTGGATACGCAGGGACACGGACACCTCCCGGGGGCGGGGGGGGATACTCCTCTTTCCCAGGTTTTATTGGGAGCTGGGAGCGGTGCGGCGTGAAATAGCTCCCATCCACGTTAGTTTAAATGGTTAAAATACGAGTTTGCACTTCAAAAGGGTGTCTGAGGAGTTCTGCCTTTTTCCCCCCGCATAGTCCTTTTCCAGCCTCCAGAACTCAGAACTGTAAAACTGAGAGAAAAGGAACAAAATAACGTCTCCGAGCAAGTAATCTGTTCCAGATTTTAGTAGGCAAAGTATGATTCATGCGCATATCGATACGGTGGGGAGCATGGCGGCAGTTTCTGTTTAAAAATAAGTTAAAACATTTAAGAAAGTAAAGCGCTCGGAGCTTTCTCAGTGCTAGAGTGCCTCAGCGTGAAACCCGCTTCCCCCAAACCCGCCCAGCCGAGCAAGGCTCGCCCTAACCATAACTTAAGCAAGTGTTTCACCTAGGGCCGAGCAGTGGCATCCCAGCCCTCTCCCTCCCCGCACAGAGAGCTTGAGGGTGGGGGGGGCCCTGCCGCTGTCCGGCACCACACACTGTTCCGCCTGCCCCACGCCCGGCTTCGCCGGCAGGAAAGAGCCCCCTGCCTTGGGCAGTGCAATGCCGGCCCGAGCAGCCATCGCTCTGAAAACTTCAAACAAATGATCCACTTCCTCTTCTGTTTGCTTTAGAGTCGCAGGACCTGGACTTTGAGCTGGCGGCTGATCTTGTTCCCCTCCTTCGGTCTTCAAGAACAGCCAAAATGACCAACCGAGAGGAACGCCCACACGCTCCAGCTATTCCAGATTTCTCTTTTTTTTTATATATATATATATAGTTATTATTTACTTAAGGAGAGCAGTCTGGTTCCTCGAATTTCCTTCTCCTTCTAGTTTCTTCTTTTATTTTCCTTGCTTTGGCCAGAAGTAACCAGGAGAGAGACCAGCCTATTATTTTCTGCAGTTGTTTACTCATTCTGTAGATGGTGCTTGTTCCCAGGGCTCTGAGCCTCTCTATAATTAAACCCATTTTAATTGTTAGGTTAGAAACGTCATTTCAGGGACTTTCCAAGAGTTACCGAGAAAGCCAGCTGAGATAACTATTTCTCTCCTTAGTCGCTCCCAGCCTGGTTTTCACTCCGGTTCCCCTCCATTGGCCGATCAAGGCGCAAGGCTGAGCGGAGGGCTCTGTGCGGGACAGCCCCCACCACTTTTGCATTATTCGCTTTCCCGTGTGCCTTTGTTTTGGAAACTTGGGGTTTAAGGTCGCGCATTTCCAGGGCTCAAGCAGCGAAAGCTGAAGCCGAGTAGGAATTTTTTTCCAGTGATTTAGCTTGGCAAACCCCGACTCCATGGTGGTCTGCTTTGCATTGGCTGCGCACATGCTCAGATCAGGAATTTAGCTGCTCACCCCACCTCGTGGCTAAAAGTCAGAGCCCTCCGGGCCAGAGTGGGAATTTGGGCGGGCATGAATTCACGCTGAGCAGAGGAATGAGAAAATCGGAGCCTTGCACCTTCCGCCAGAGACGTGCCAACACTTTGAAAGATGCAACTGAACAAAGATATGTAAATGAATAAAATGAAAGTCAATTATTAAAGAAGATTACAGAAAACGTGAATGAATGCAGTGCCGTGCTTATTAGCTTTCTCATGTGGGTCAATCTGTCCAGGCCCAGCAGATTTCAGTTGGGATACTACAGCTGGAATAAATGCCTGGGTCTTTCCAAGCCCTTCCCAAATGTGTCCTCAGTGCAGGATCAGCTTCTGAAGCATTCTTGTTCCCTGGTTCCAATGCAAGCAGATGCTGAACTTGTGTCAAAATACAGGCGGGTAAGATCCTTCATCAGACCCGTGCACACATTTAACAGAGGAATTAAGAACCACTTTGTCAAAAGAGAGCTGAAATAGGCTGGAATGGCCAGAAAACAGGGAAGAACCAGGGGGCAGCAAATGAAATGATAAAGGCAGGAGGTTCAAAGGAGTATTTTTTGCAATTGTGTGTGTGTATAAAACTGTGGGCTCATTGTCACATGATGCTGTGGAGGTCAAAAGTATAAACAGGGTCAAAAAAGCAATTCAACAAATTTATGGAGGAAAAGTCCCTGGAGGTTTACTAAAGGCAAAGACAGACCTCCGCAGCACATTGCTGGACAATGCACAGCAAAAGTATCACTCATTCCCCTGTTTTTAACTCTTAAGCATTAGCTGCTCTTGGAGATAAGAGGAAGGCCACAACAGACCTTTGATCTGACCCAGTTCAGTTATTTTTACGTAGTTAGGGTCTACTTTTATGCTTTATACTCCATCTAACCCTGATGGGCTTGGAGGTACACCTCACAAATTTGGTTAGGGATTAGCTGTGCAACATCATATTGTTTGCACCAGGCAGGAGGAGGTCAGTGATGGGAAATACAAATCAGCACCGTCTCATCCCTTATCACTGGGTGTGGGTTCATATACTGGCTTCTGCTAAAGGCTGGAGAGCAGTCTCATGGGGTGGCTGCAGTTTAACTCCCTGTCAGGGTAATAAGAGGTCACTTTGAGAAGCGGGTATAAACTGAACCCAAGTGCCAGCTCTGCCACAAATATATCTGGTGATGTTACAGCTCCCATAGCAACAGAAGGAGATTGCTATCTTAAGACACCTCCACTTGTCTTCACCTGGGGTGGTTTGACAATAGGAAGCCTGCAGGTGTGCTTGTGTCAAGAGTTAGAGAACAAGAACACGAGAGCAAAAAAGCCTCAGTTGTTGAAAACAAGGTGGAGGGTGGTGGTTTGGTTTGTTCCCCCTCCTACCACCCAATTCCCAAAGTTTCAAGTTAGGAAAGGGAAGTGCTGTTGCCGTGAGCAACATTTTCTCCTGTGAGTTTCGGATAAGTTAGGCATTTCACTGCCCTGCTCCCATGGGAATCTTCAGATAAATAGACACGCCTTTTCTGCAGTGGTATTCTGATGTACGGGGGCTGGCTAGAGGAAGGACAAACCTCCTGCCTTTATTTCTGCTGTCAGTGTAAAGTGAGTCGAAGCTTTCTGCAGCCGCTATTCTATTTATATCCTTTGGGTCCAGTGCTATTTTTGTTGGCTGTGCCCCTGGAGGTGGAGGTGTGGAAGTGCCTTTCTGTTCGTCTCCACAAGCGGGTGTAAAAGTTTCCTCCGACCCAGGCACCTCCTCAAACGCTGTGGCCTTTCAGGGGTGGTAGGCGGATGTCAGTGTGGCCATTCCCCGCCTGTCCCTAACTTTTTAATCTTTCCTTTTATTTGGGCCTTGCGCTCCGTCCGTGGAACATCTCTGGGTAGCCACTGGGAGGTGTGAATGGTTCTGGATGGAAACCACAGCTTGTAGGTGCGCCCTCTGCCAGGCTTTTCTGGCACTGGAGGAAGCCCGGCCTCCGCCTGCTCCCCGGCGAAAGGGATATTACCGGCTGCTTGGTGGGGAAACAGACTCGCAGAGATACAGAAAAGTGTGTTAAGGTGGTGGGAAGCAACGGGAGTAAGATTCCTGGCAGCTCGGGTATGTAAACATTCATAAAATAGAGAGTGTGTGCATGTGTGTACTCTGTGGTGGCAGGAAACCCAAGAAGCTAGCTCCATTATTTTTGCTGGAATTGGTAGTTACGCTGCCAGACAAATATTATAAGCCCTTAATCCTCCTGCCTTTGCACCTGTGAACGACCTAAAGACCATTCAAGGTGACCTAAATTATGGGACATCGTTACTAATTAGTAATGGGGTTTGGGATCTGATGTGGTTGTTCATAAAGAGGGTTTTCTGTTTCTTAGATGTGGGGGTACCTCTGGGGAAACTAAGGGGAGAAGGAGACAGGAGGTAGGGGTAGTATGTGGCCTCTTCTGAAAGTGTCACATGGACTTGACTAGCCTGCCACAAATTTGGCACTGGTGGCACAGACAAGATACTGCAGTGGAAAAAGCAGAGATATCCTTTCAGCAGACACAGGATAAGCGAATTGACTGAACTTAATGGATCCAAGTTATAATTTCCAGTGGAAATACTAATGCAATTAATCTATTTCCACACAACAGGACAGCAAGCCCATGCTAGTGTTCAGTGTCTGTCAGGCGGCTGGCCCAGCCACATCGCAGGGTCCATCCACCCAGGCATGTGCAGCCTGTATTGGGGTGGGAGCTGAGCTGGGGCACAAGCCAGTGCAGAAAATAATAGGTTCAAGGGGCTGGAGGAAAAGAGCATCACCAGGACTAGCTGCTGCACGGTTGTGGAAAGCCCAGCAGCCCCCTCCCACAGCACCACAGAGCTTCCTGCTGCCCACTGCCTCCTGCAGAGAAAGCTCACTCTTCTTACCGGGGTTTGCCTGTCCTCAGTGAAGTTGCAAACCCTTTAGGGCAAGGAGCAAATCTTGTCTGATCTCTCCTCCCTGAGCACACTACAACTGCATGAAGCTGGAGAAAGGATTTCCATCCTGCTGGTGCAGCAATGAGAGCCAAGAAAGCATTCCAGCCCGGCTACAGCAAGGTAAGGGATGGAGCAAGAGGTTGTGCACCACTGGCAGAGGAGACCCATGAAGCAGCTGCTTGGGAGACCACTGTGCCATCCCGCTGTGGGTCCCCAGAGCAGTACCCTGTCCCTCTCTCCGCAGGAAGCCCACCTGCATGGGACAGCCTGCACCCTCTTTCTCCAGATCACAGCCAGGCACATGGTGGTCCCAAGGTCCCCAGCATTCCTGATGGGCCCAAACTCAGGGGCTGATGATGGTGTCCAGCAAGAGTAGAGCTTCAGATAGGTACCTTTAACCTGGCCTGATCTGCACAGGGCTCTGTGCCAGCTAGGGCAGAGAGAAGTCTAATATCTCTCACCTAAATAAATTGTCATTCAGTTTAAGGGAATCTTTAAAGAGACTATTGGCAGTTTCCAGGAAAAAAAAAAAAGCAAGCAAGCTGCACATCGAAACAGTAAATGACCCTGCTTTGATAGGGGGTTAGTGCATGGCACAGAAGTGACTGGGGACATGGCAAGGAACAGATCTCACCACAGACACCACATTTTTTTTCAAATCTTACTTCCATGCTCCCAGGCCTGGTGGAGTTATCACCTGGAGGGTGATAATGCAGCAGTGATTTCTGTTGGCCTCCACATGTTTCCAGCCAGAGCAGCCCTGGCTGCTGATTTATTCTTCAAATGTCAACCAGTGGAATGTTTCCATGATTTTTAGCTCTGAAAGAAAGCGCTACAACTAAAATGCTTTCACCTTTCTTTGTTTTGTTTTGTTTTGTTGTGTTTTGTTTTAAAGAGAACATCTAAAACTACTTGGGAGCCTCTCAGGTCGTGCCATTTGTCTGACACGAGAGGCAGTGCTGGTGTGAGAACGTGCTGTTTGCTGTGCTGGTGGCAGCTCACCTCTGACAGGCATGGCTATAACCCTCTGTAAGAAAATACCATTTCCAAACACACGGGTTGCACTCCACACATCTTACAGCTCCATGAGATAGTTGCATCGGGGGGACAGCTTGCTTTCCCACCTATGCCATTCCATTAAAACATACTTTTAGCACCAGGCAAGAAGCCAAGGTCAAGTCTTCTTTTCTTTCTCCTTTATTTTTTTTTTTGCCGCCCTCCCCCCCCCGCCCAATGCATTATGATACAGACTTCAGTTCAACTTCAGTTCCACTATTATATCTTTTCCCACAAGACCGATGTCTCATTCAGACCACAGCAGGGAACATGCTTTCATCTCTGCCAGCTGGGCATGGCTGAAGCACCCCATGTCCATAGGAGCTGCCTGGGGAGGAACGGAGGCAAGGCTTTGCAGATTCCCATGCACAGAGGATGGAGGGGTTTGGCCAGGTCCAAATCTGGGAGGGCATTTCCAGGAAGCCTCTCCCACTGCCTCCTTCATCAGGGCGCAACAGAAGAATGAAGAACAATGAGGGTGGGATTCCTCTCACCTGATTTTAGGTGCCTAAAAGTTAGGTGTCTAAACCTATTTAGTTGGACAGGCTTCTTGCATAGTCAATGGAGACAAATAGGCACCTCCACTGTGTGATTCATCTCGCCTATCTTGCACATTTATCTTGAGAAGGGCTGACTCACTCCGCAGCCAAGCACAGCTTCTCTTCTGTGACTGTAAAGGTAGGTCAACAACTTGAGGCTTTGACAACTAAAGTTTACATGTTCCAAGTTAGGAAGGTGAGTCCTACCCCCTGCTGTGGCAGTGGCTGTGGCAGCAGCACCACCGTGCCCTGGCTTGGGGCCTGTCCCCCCAGTTTCTCTCACAGGGTCCGCTTCCAGCCCTCCCCAAGCAAGGCTGGGTTTTAGTCTGTCCAAATCACATTATCAGTCCTTATCACATATCAGACTAGGTTAAATATTTATAAAACACCTGGGGCAGGGTCCATGTCTTTTTTGTGTTTGTATGTTCCCTCGAGGAGCAAAGACCCCGTGCCGGTTGCAACCCTTCGTGGACTGGTGCGATACAGCACTGTGGGTGCCTACACCAGTCTGCAGGTCTTGATGAAATGCAGCCAGGAACACAAAAGGAGCTCATGGACATTGGGAAATAAGCAGGAGTGAATCATAAGAGTCAGAAGAAGCTACTAACGTGTGGGAAAAAGGCAAATGTGCTAACTCGGCACAAACATATAATAAGGAAGTATGTAATAATAATTATTGTTATTGTAATATGGTCTGGGTGAGCATTTGGGAAAAAGATATCTAATAACTGACAAGCGATGTGGCTCATTTTGTTTTGATCTGAAATTCAAACAATGGTTGTGTTTATAAGGCAATAATACGCAGGGCACAGAGCACTGGCACTGCACCAAATATGCACTCCCCAAGTCGGGTTTATATAGGTCATGCCAAACAAATAATAGTGTTCCTCAGTATAATTACTGATTCACTACGGAGAGAGAATGTAATTGAGTCTGTTTGGATTTCAGGGAGGTGTTAGATATAGTAAATTCATACATTTGAACTTGGACTGGGAAGGCTTTGTGCACTTGCCTAGCTCTGCTCCTCTGGGAGTCAGTGGTAAAATTCCCGCTGCAGCCTGCTCCAGCAGCACAGGAGCCTCTCTGCCAGCTTCAGTAGGCACTGTTGCTCCCACCACCCTTTGCAGACACTCTCAGCACCCTTTGAAGCATTTCACAGGTCGACTGGCAAACTAAGCTATTGGTAGTCTGAGATCTGGATCCAAATGTGTGGGACATGGCACTTAGCTCAGGCATTGCACCAGCCCCAGCGGCTGCCTTGATCTTGGGGGCACCCCAGTCCCTCCACTTCTGAGCCTCCTGCTCTGTGTCCTGCTTCTGGATGCGTCTCTTTACACACATTATTCCACTGTTATCTCAGGGGAAAGCAGCAAAAGCCAGAGGACAGGATGGCCTGGAGGTGCCCATCAGCTCCCTGGCCTGATGCTTATACTTGCCCATGGGGGACTTAAACTGGGGTGTCCCTGCCCTGGGAAGACATCAGTGGTGCTGTGGAGCGATGCCAACCAGCACGGCAAGAGAGTGCCACCAGGACTCAGGACATCAAAGGAGAAGAGCCAGGCTCAGCTGGTGGTGAGGGACGACCATGGGGGCTGCTCCAGGGGCTTTTGGACAGCTTTCCCATGTGGCCAGTCCATGGGGAACTGGCATTTCAACTGCAGTGCTTTGCTTTCCCCAAGAAGACCTGGGCAGCCCCACACCAGTCTGAGATGCTTCCTGCTGGCCTCTGCCCCTACACACAGGGATGGATGATAGTGCCTGCTGAAGCTTCCTCAACACCCGGCACAGCTGCCAGTACCAGTTACAGGGCTTTGCTCTGTGTGGCACCTGGACCAATGGTTTGACTTAGGAAAACACAATGCATTGTGGAACAGCCACAGTCAGCATCCCTTATCTCCATCACCAGCTCTGCTGCTGCTCCCCACAGCACAAAGGGCAGAGCCCCAGTGTCCTCCCTGCAACTCCACTCCAGAGAGCAGCTGCATTTGCCAAAAAGGCAGACTGGGCACAGCACAAGTCTTCTAGGAAAGTGGGGGCCATGCACTGATGGACCAGCACCAGTGCAGGAAGCACTGATGGAGTGCCTTTTTGCAAAGTTAAATCGTGCCTCGCTAGTCAGCTGACTTCTGTGAGCTTCCAAAAATCTGATCAGGAACTAGTAGGGACTGTAGTAAATACATGCTTACAAAAGGTCTTTTGATAAAGGCCCTTCCAAGAATGAAACAAACTTGGCAGCCATCAGATAAAAAATACCATCCTGGATTGAAAATCAAGTCAGAACTGATAGAAGGGGAAAAAAATCCATTAAAAGTAAATGGCCACTGTTCTAGAAGGGGAAGAAAAGCTGACTGAGGTGGGAGAGGGGCAGTGGGGCCATGCTTGGAGGAGACAGAAGTGGCCCTCTGAACACTGTTTCAAAAAACAGAAATGGAGGAAGGATAACAAGGCACCAGCATTTGCTGCTGAGAGAACCATGTATTTTAACTGCAAGCAAGGCTCAGCAGGGCTGGGAGGAACTCCAGAAGCTTCTAACTAAACTCAGAAACCAAACCACAATGACGGAGAAAGTTCAGTGCACACAAACACCAAAGCAAGGCTTTTTGGAAGAAACTGGGCAAACCTCTTGCTCTGAATTAGAAGTTGGCTTGTAGGGGTCAGTGGTGGGCAAGGCAATAACTATTGAAGCATTGCATGTGAAGGATCTGCACTGAGCATCAGCATGAAAAATATGTCATCCTATAACCTGGTCACACACATCACACTCCATGTCTGCTTGCCCACTTTGAAGCAGGACCTAAAAAAACATTGTAAGATGAACCATGCTGAGTCAAGATCAAAAGTCCACCAAAGGCAGCATGGAAGAACAGAAACAGCATCAAAGGCAGAGCTGGGTGGGGGACTCTTTTTCATGAGGGGAGGTTGAGGAGTACAATAGTATTTCATTTGCACCAGGGAAGCAGAGGGCTACAAAACAATCATTCCCTTAAGTAACAACCACCCAATGCTTTTGGTTTATTTGTGCTGTGCTAGTTGAAAAGGAAGACATAAAGGTGCTTTTAAAAATAGTTGCAAGGGAAGTGTGTACTTTGCCAATGGTCTGTCTCACAGTACTGTTCCCCACTGGACGTGATCTGCTGATAAGCTCCTACCTGGCCTGAACTCAGCTCTGCGTGCCAAGCCACCCGTAGCAGTGTACCTGCTCTGGCTGGATTGCTGAGACCCCCTTTGGCAGAGGTTGGGTGCAACTCCCTTGTGGGCAGCATCCAGTCTTGGGCAGCAGCCAGCAAAGCCCAGCCTGTGGACTGAAAGTCTGCTCAGCATCAGTGTCTGGCTGTCATGGAGTGGGGACCACACAGTGGGGATGAATGCAGTCCCTGGAAGGGTGTGCTGACACTAAAACCTGTGCGGTAAGAAGTGGGAGGGGGTGTGTGTAAATAATTTACTAGTATGACTGAAATGCTACCAGGCCTTTGTTTATTTTTATGAAGTCAGTAAAGAACCACGTGGGTTCTAAGACTGGAGTTTGGGGACCAGAGGCTGAGAGGTGACACAGAGTAAAGGCATCCAACCCCTCCATGCGGGAAAGCAGTCAGGCTGAGAGCAGAAGGCTGCTTTCCAAGTTTCCAACTTTTCCTGCATACAGAAAGCTTTGCAGAGAAACAAAGAGAGGGAGAACTGCCACAGATCTGCAGGTTTAGATATTACTGATGTCTGCAGTTGGTTGACCCATCAGGTGAGTTCAAGATGCATGGCTCAAAGATGACCAGTCATCTTTGTTGATGGATCAAAACCCCACAGGTTCAAACTGTGGTAGATATGACAGTGTTGCAAATACAGCTATTCCAAAACACAAACCAGAATTTCTAAGTGCCAGTGAACTGGTGAAGACCAACTGGAAGCTGGTGGTGGATGGCAAAGGCTTTTTTGGTGAAACTGTTCAAAAGAACAAGTCTGCTGGTGAAGGGAGGGTCCCATGGTCACCTCCAGTAGTATAACGAGAATGAAAAACAGCAGCAGCAAAAGCTAGTAATGCAGCAAAAGCCAGTAATGCACCAAAAGCTGTGTCCAGGCTAAACCAGGCCAATAAAAATAGCTGTGCTGGTGAATGAATATGCCAATCTAAACCATGTTTCCTAAAGCAGTTGAACCCTTAGCCAAAAAACTCTTCCCAGGAGAAAAAACTGTTGCAATAACATTGCTATGGAGGGGGATAACTCTACTTCATAGCTGAGCTGTCAATGGTTATGACCAGTTTGCTTATGTGAAGTGCCTGCTTTTCCATATCTCTTTGATACCAGAAAAAGCAAAAATAGGTGTTTGTGTGGATGTGTGCATTGGTGAGCACATGTACCAGGCTAGGGAGATCGTGCATGTTTGTGTGTGTATGAGTTTGTGCTCACTTAAGGAATTGTGTATCTGCATGAGAACAAGTGCTAGTGAACATGTGAACAAGAACCTGAGTGGCCATCATGCAGCTGCGTGTGTGCATCCCTGGCTACAGCAGAAATCTTGTGTGCTGGGATGGGTGCAGGTTACACAAGGGCAGGTAGGGCTGGGCGACTGCTCACTTATGCCAGCCATGGGGAGTGTGGGTCTGTGCTGGCAGGAGAGCCGAGGACCAGTGGTGTGCACACAAGCACCCCTGCACAAGGGAGGGGAGGTGAGCATCAGTACAGGACAGCACACGTGGAACTGTGGTGCTGGAGGAGAAAGGCATTAAAGTTTTTTCCTGCCTGCTTATACAACACAGTTTGTCTCAGCAAAGAGCCAGTGTGGGTAAAGAAGAGTCTAGAAGGGCTCCTGCCAGCTATAAACAGAAAGATCAGCATACACAGGATGTGGCAAGCAGCTAAAGGCGTCCCATTATTCACTTCACTTTTATTTCAAGGGGATTCACTTCTCTGTTCTGTTTCCCATTTGGGAAGTGAAACCTAAGATCACAGTACCATTAAAAAAAAAAAAATTGGTCACAGCTCGTTTGTTTTTCTACTTTATTCTTTCTTTCATTTTAAAAAGTTACTTTGCTTTGCCCTGAATGGAATTTATTGAAATTACTGGTAATGTGTTAAGTCTTCACTCTCTGTTTCTCTCCTGAGGAATTATCTCATTTGCTCTTATTTGAAACTGTTGACTCTGAGGGGCGTGTTTACAGCTCATGACTGCTCACAGTATGGTGCAACCGGGAGCAGAGGGAACAACGAGGGATCCTCCTAAGCACAGCCAGAGCTGGCCTGTGCACTGCTCACAAGGTGCTTTGTAAACATTTATTCATTCTTGCACACACACTCCCTTCCCTCCCCCCATCAGGTGAGGAAATATTATTGTCACCATTTCACAGATGGAAGAAGTGAATGCAGATAGGTTTGGTGACTCACCCATAGCCGCTGAAGCAGATCTAGAGCTGAGGTGTTAAGCTCCTAGCCACCTAATTTAACCCAGCAGGTCACGTTCCCACCCAGGGCTGACAATATAGGTAGTGTCAGCTCCATCTACCTGCCACCCACTTGTCCTGTGAAGCAGTAATGCTCATCTTTACGTTTGCAGAATGAGATCAGATTGCTGTGGCCTACTCCATGCAATGGTGTCATCACAGTGTGATATATTATTATGATATCATGATGTGATTATGCCTGAAACTAACGCAGGGACACACACAGAACAGAGGTAGGCAGTTGGAAATCAGCGACCATGTGCTCCCCAACCACATCAAACACACACACACACCCCCTAAACCAGGGTGTTGGTTGATCCCACCACACTGCAAAGATCTGCAAATGATCTGTATGCTGGGAAGGGGCTCCCCACCTATGCAGTCCTGGTGCAAACAGCCAAATTAGGAAAGATGGCTCTGTGAGGCAGTGGAAGGAAAATGTTTGCCTCTCCAGTGGAAATGGCTCTCAAAGCATATGGTTAGTAGATGAAGATCATGGTCCCAGTTCTCCGGTGAGGCTGGTTGTCTTTGAGTGTTGAGCACTTAACTGGAAACTAAGGCTCCTCCTGAAGGTGGTTCAATACAAGCACTCAGGAAACTGAGCCTTCAATGTCTCATCACAGCTGAACCTCCAGGGCTACATGTTGCCACTGTTTGCTCTGTTTTGCTATTTAAGATCCTCTCCCAGACGGAATCAAGAACAAAAACAATAAAAATACCCCACTCCTTATCATCTTTGTTTGCTTTTCACACTGTTTACATGGGGCATGATTTCACTTATGTCCAACGCATCCCAGATGACTCAGATTAGTCAGTTCCACTTTCTGAGATGGGTCTGTCTGTCTGTCTGCTACTCAGGCCCTGCAGGATGCTGCCACAACCAGCCTCATGTTACAAGAGAGGAGGTTAGATTTCCCTGTACGAATCTTAACTTTTATTTTTAAATAAATCACTTGGTATTTTCTTCTGTTAAATATCACCTTTGTAACATGTCATTCCAATTAAGCTGGTGTTGCTTTTTGCCTTACCACATACAAAACTTGTTTCCACCACCACAATGAAGTTTGCAGAGAGATTCGCCGTGATTTCTGCGAGCTTCGGACCCATCTCTCAGGAGCTGTTACTGCACCTCTTGAGAGAAACAGCAAAACACCCACTAATTTCAAGACCCTGTCAGAGATCAGGATCTCAGAAGGACTTGGGAGTGGGAAGGGAATGCATTTGAGTACCTGGACTGTTCAAAGGCCTCCCTACATCTCTTCTACCATGGTGAGTGGTTTTGGGGTGTGCTGGGACTCTACAGTCGTAGGGAAATGGAGAGGCAGAAGAATCTCTTGAGCATCTAGAAGGAGGATGGCTCGTTCTTCTTCCTCTGGCCCTTCTTAAGGGACTAAGTGCCAGCCAAACAGTGCTGGCTTGTAAAGTCATAACACCTTTCTGGACAATTGTCTCTGGAGCTGAGGTTTCCTTTTCTTACTGAGGGTTGAACTGGATTTTTTAGGATGTGGACGAAGGCAGGGTGGCCAGTGCTGTGACGTGTGGCAGGAGAGCATGGGCTGCTGTGTGGAAGAGCCTCGAGTCAGCACCTTTCATGCACAGAAACAGAAGAGCCCCTGTTGTTGAACTGGCAGAGAGTTAATCTCATAGTTAAAATATTACTGGGCTCTACCTGCTCTTATCCTTCCACAGTGCAAGGGGCAATGGGCTCAGTAGGTCAACTGGCCAGTACCTAACAGCAGCTAAAGGGACCCAGTCAAGGCTCAGAATTTGACCTGTGCCTCCTTGGTTAGATCCTTTTCCACAGTCGTGTCATTCTTTTATAGCCCTTATGCATGCTTCAGTGTGTTTTGTGATAAACAGAACAAAGTAAAAACCCTGCAGAGAAGAATGCCCAGGCTGAAGCTAGATACATTCAGTCCAGGCTTCATCAGCTGTCCTACAGCAACACAGGAGTGGACAGGGTGCTTGTGAGGGCAGCCTCGGCATCCGTGTCTGGGAAGTGAAAGTCAAATCCTTAGAACAGTGCAAAACACAGTGCCTCAATTTCAGGAGTCCCTAGTGGGGAATACAGTGTGCCAGCTGTGAGAGACAAATAAAACAACTAGTTAAGGAGTCACAAATACAAGGCACACGCCCAGGCAACACCCTGCCGCCTTCTCGTAAGAGGTGTATAGCCAACACCCGTGGCACTAGTAATCAGAGTCTTGGGGGCTTGTTTGCTGCTGGCATTGACACTGTGTCTACCCTAGCCACAGATCTCTGCTCCCAGCCCTAAGCCACCGACACTGCAAGTTACTATTTTGCTGGCCAGAAGCTCTCTAAATTGGAACAGGGAACAATCCTTGCTATCCCGACAGGTTCCAGCTCAGTGATGTGTGCTACACCCATTCATCTAAGTGCAGAATTAACTCTGAAACAAATGATAAGGTTTTAAATGCCATCACACAGCTAATTTATTTCCCCACTGTCCCAAAGTGCTTCCCAGGTGCTGAAAAGCTTAGCTGTCAAGATCTCCACAGCCTCTGCTGACAACCTCAGAGATGCAGCTCTCTATTGCATCATCTTTCCTACTTGTGCAGGCCCCAAGTGCTTTCAACCATCAACATGCTCAGCCACAGAGCCCCCTGCAGTGGTGGTGTTGCAGTTCTCCCCCTGACACAGCCAAGGAGACATGCGGAGGCCCAGCAAGAAGTGACTTCTCCCTGCTGATAGGGGAAGTGGGTGCTGGAGCAACACCACCAGCTGATTCTTTCCATCTTCCATGCGTGTCTTCCCACCTCACAGCAGTGTGCTTTGCCTTGATGTTGGTGGAGTTACACAAGTGCAAGCTAGGCGTGAGCTCACACTACAACACATTGGTTGTGCTGAAGACACCAGGTCATCCCACCCTTGGGAAGGAGAGAGAGCACACAGGTGTATATATGCACACATGAGCACACCTCCATGGTTGTGTGTAAACACACGTGTCCACATGGAGCTTCCATTTGGAGCTGTGCCCCGTGTGGCAAATACATGTTCAGGCAGAAAAACATCACTGCCCCAGTTCCTGCAACAGAATCATTTTTGTTTTTCTTTCAGGTTCTGGAGTTACTTCTGGTTCGCAAAAATAGCACCGCTCAAGGCAGCCTTCCTGATAGGTGGAATAGTTTCCCCTTGAGAAGAAACTGGTGGAAATCCCCTCTCCTGAGACTTTTTTAACTTTGCCAGAAAATGTACAATGGGAGTGACTGCTTTAACTAGTGAGCTGACTGGGATGAGCTAATGGGTTTTTCCATCTCTGATGTCTAGTTCCAGGGATTTCCATGAATTGCTGTCAGGACAGAAGGCGGCAAGAGATTGCAACTGTGGGATCTGCTGTTTCAGCTCCACTGACACGTCATTCCCTCAGGACACCCAGTGACCTGGTTAATCTAGTTCTTTGCTTCTGACTTCTCCTCGTAAATGATTTATCAACTGGCGTGGATCCCTGTTTGCTTAAGGAGGCGTGTGACGACCTCTAGCAGACCGGCTGCACAAAGCTACAGCCTGCATTTGGCACCCAGCTGCTGGTCCCAGCTCGTGACCCTTGGCACAGGGAGCACAAGGACAGGGCTCCAGCAGAGCCCGGTGCCAAGGGCTGAGGCAGGGAACTGTGGGTAGTGTTTACATGGCTCTGTGGAGAGCCCTGGTGACTAAGCCATCAGCTCATCAGCAAGGGTGCTTGCAGACCTGCCTCGGCCTGTCCTGGCCCCCACAACACAGAGTCCTGACTGGGCAGCCAGATGCCGTGTTTACTGTATACAGACTGTGGGGTACAGATCATGGGAAGCATCAGCTGTGCCAGAGCCAGACTTGGGGTCCATGTGCTCCAGAAGAAAAAATAACGTGAACATCCACCACCTTATCCATTCTCACAAAGTAGCATCAGTGGCAGTGACACTGGTGTCAGCACCAGGTGCAGCTCTGGAGGTCTTCGTCATGTGCACATGTAGGTCAATATATGTGTCCCCACACACAAAACACTGGAACTAAAAAGACGATGGTGCAGATCTAAACTCAAGCACTCAAGCCAGGGAGGTGAGGGATGATCTTGCAAGCTTTACATCCTGCCTTTGTATGTGAGGCTAAAGGAGCATGGAGAGAGATCAGATATCACCAACGGGGCATCCTCCTAAAAAACTGTCTTATGGGCAACTCCCTGACTTCCCTCCAGGCCAGTTATTGCTGCTTCCTGCTCTGATTGTTTCAAATCCAGTTATCTTGAGTTATGCCTGTTCCAGCAAATACAGTGCAGCAGAGGGGAGGTCTCGTTCTTGTCGATGTTGTATGCATGCCACAGATCGCAGAGATTAGCAGGGGAGGAATAACCCAGATTATCTGCTTGAGGCAGGTATTGGGAAGCTCACAACAGAGCTGTGTAACCATTAGAAATACAAAACTGTTTAACAGATGAAGAGCCATGCCGAATTTCCTGATGGCTGGAGGCTGTTTCACAGGGGCAGCACACAGCAGAAAAGGAAGCTGAGGAAGCCGACTCCAGCACCGGCCCATACAGCACTGTTTCCAGAAGCATGGTGTCACACCACCCAAGGGCTGCATCATCAGGCAGGGCTGGCTTAGGCTGCGGCAAGGAACCTGCAGCCACATGTAGGCAAGGGCATGGGGTGTGTTTTTCTCTCACATAAGGGTGGATCTGGAGCAGCTTTCAGTTTCCTGGGACCTGAGAGGTGGTTTTGTTCATATCACAAGAAGACTCAAGGTGCAATTTTTATTTTCTGGGGGCACACCACAACCTTCCTTTACTTGTGTCTCAACGAGAACTCTGTGTTCATGCATCACAAGCTCCCACTCTATACATTGTACAGCACACCAACATCACAGAACAACCACCAGCTGCTGGGACGTGTGAGTGGTAATTCCACCTGGCCAGGAGCAGCTGTAAGTACCCTGTGGCTCAAAACCCCAAACTACATCTCCAAGAATGTATTCAGTCTAGGCTGAGCCCACACACCCTGTGATATCCTAGTTGTAGTTGCAGAGCAGAGGGGCAGGACAGGGAAAGAAAGGAAAGCTAGCAAGTTATCCCAAAATTGTATTTCCAAGCTTTTAATATTGGTGGATGTATTTTAGGTATAACCTTCAATGTGAATTCCCAAGTACTGATAGATTATATATAGGTAACTCAGGGTTCAGGCTTAGCTTCAAGCCCGATCTCACTAAGTGTTCATACAGCAGTCCTGCTCTGCAAACAGCAGAGAAGAGCCTGGTCCATATAGAAACTATGTCCTTACCAGCAGCACAAGTACTCTTGGCTTTGCAAACCCAAAAACTTTTACTGAAGATAGCACAGATGTAGAGTGATGCAAGTGCAAAATTCCTCAAAAGCATTCCCCTGTCCCTAGGTAGCTGAAACAAGAGCTGAATTTTCTCATTGACTTCTTCTGTGGCAGATGCACAGATTTAGGAACAGAACATTAAAAAAAGCACCCAGAAACTCTTTGGCAGAGCCAGGACTGGAACCTGTTTCCTCTCATCTCCAGTCTCCCAGGTTGTGAGAGAGATTGCTTCCAGGTGCCTGGCTTTGTTCTGGTCCTGGCAACAGAAGGCCGTTTTCTGGTCCATTCTCTGTCTATCCCAAAGGGGTTTTAATTTGCATTTTTGACCACAACCAAACAGATATTTTCATTGAGCTGTTCATGCAGAAACCATTTTATTGAGCTGTTCTGATTTTGGTGTGCTAAATTCACCCACCTGGCAGAGCACTTTACTGCAAGACAGAACTCACATACCTATTAGTTGGGCCTTACCATAGGAGATCCTACAGGGATGCTCTGGTCAAAGCTGCAGCTACCTGCTGTGTCACGGGCATCTTCCTTTACCACCACCGTTCTGGGAAGACTGGCTCAGAGTTAAGAGGCAGCAGATCCCAGTGTCTTATTCAGGTCTACTGCTGATGAGGTTCCCATTAAATCTACTGGCAAGATCTAAACAACAAGATTGAATGCAGAAGGGCACAGTTATGGATGAATAAAAGTAAAGGGAATAATAACCTGCTTTTCCTGGACCTGGCCCAGAATTCACTAAAGGGATTTCCATGAGCATTAGCAGGATTCATGTCAGACCATAAATTTATTGCAAATTTTCTTCTGCTTTATTAAAGTGGAAAAAACAAAAACAAAACCAAACCCACAACCTAAACCACTACATGTTTAAGTTTGTTTCTCCTTTTTCTCATATATTTATTCTTTCTGCTCCTTCCTGGCACTGGGAAAACTATAACCCACCTCTGAGAAGACCATGATCTGACAACTGCCCATAACATGAGAAGTGCATTCCTGAGCTTCCCAGCTTGGCTGGCCCTGAGCAACAACCAACTCAGCCCTGCTCCACTTCAAGGCTCATCACTTGTACTGGGCACTGGCATAACAGAATTACACACTGAGGGAATGTTCTTCCTATCTTATTGTCATTTCCCCAAATATCAATTAAAAAATGTCACATTTCTGTACCCTGTGGATGTCATCTGCCTTATGTGTGCACTTTGTTAATGCTAGGTTGTGACACACACTTCCCACAAGTCGTCTAGGGAGGAGAATTACAAGTATCGAGGCACTTTAAGATGTCAGCAGAGTGCTTAATTGGATTACAAAAGGGCATTCCTCCTGCCACCTTTTGATTTCAGTGCAGGTTGGACATGTAACTATTCCCATCCCTAGATACCAAACAACTTTAAAGTCTGGTAGACAGCCTCTTAGACTATGGCACTTACTTAGCTCTCAATGTGTTGCAAGGATAGAAGAAATAATGACTGTGAGTTCTCAGGAAATGCAGAAATGGGGTCAACTACGTAACTTTTAAGTCAGAAAGACAATCTATTAACACTTTCTGCTAATAGCCAGCTTTGATAGATGCCCATGATTCCCACTGCCAGCATCTCCATTCCCGCAAATAAATATTTATGACCCTTCTCCCTCAAAAGGCTAGTTTATCTCATCTAAAATAGAAAGAGCATGAAGATGCATCTATTAACATTAGGGATATTAACTCTCCCTTTTTATCCCCGTGTTTAAAAAAGAAGCAAAGCATTCAAAGCTTAAAGTGGAAAGTCAATCACACAGAGTGGCTGTGGATGAGAGTCATTAAATGCCTGGCTGCATTTTTTTAATTAAAACAAAAAAGCAATTTACTGTACAAATAGCTTTGGCAAAGTAAGATTTAGGTTCTATTGAAGTTTACAGCCCTGTATCCCTGAAAGTCAAGTACAGCAGCAAAGCCTTTGACCCTTCTGAGCACTGAAGGGGTAATGGCTCTCACCCCAGGAGAGCTGCTGGCACATCAGGCAAAGCACCCACCAAAAGTGTGCAAGTGTGAGGCCTAAAGGAGCTACCACATCTTGGCTTTGATTTCCATGTAACTTCACAAATGTCAGTGTCAATTCCCAGGAAACAATTCCTGGTCCATTACAGGCAATGTGGAGTCCAGAGAGGATCAAATCCATAGTCCTCATTTTAAACAAGAAGGGAAAAAAAAAAACAAAACCAAACAAACCCAGTTTGTTTCAGTGCAGTATTGCCTACCCATATATTTTGCCTGAACTACTAAAGTGTGAGGCCTGTCTCACACTTTATGCTCTGTTTTCGAAAGGAAGGCATTTCTGTATTTTTCAGCATTGTGGCGCATGAGCAATAGGGCTGCCACCTAGAGGCCACAGTGACTTTCCAGCACATTCCCTTGGACAGCAATGGCACTGGCAATAACCTGTTACCCTTATTACCCTTTTGTAAAGAATTTCTCATTCCTAAATCAACATCTCTCATTCAAGAATTGCGTATTCTGCCTTAAACAATCCATCTTAAGAATAGGCTATATAATGAATGTGTCCACCATAGGGCTGAAGGACAGTATGAAACATGAGGTACAAAGCAGAGCCTTGCAGAGATATCTGAGGGGCTTTGGGGAGCAGTAGGCTTCTGGGAGTGGTATTAAATGTATGGTTTTGAAAGAGTTATAGCAAGAAGACTTGAGTATGGGACAGGGCTCTGTGTTGCCGCCTTAGCCACATGAAGCTCTATAGCCACACAGTAAGCATGACTTTCACCTGCTCATCCCATTGCCACTGCTCACAGCTGCCAGGCTTAGGAAGAGTTTGCTCTGGAAATGCCCCAGAACTCTATCTAATTTTGCTCCCAATGTGCTTTTCTCTCATCCCTACAGCAATCTCATTCCTTTCTGCCAATAAGCAATGGGACCAGGTCTGCTGAGACCAGCAGCAAGCTCTGGCTACCAAGCCCAGATACCATCCTTCCCAACCTGTCTCTGAAGCGAATACTGCAAGTCAAACTGATCCAAACTCTTGACACCTGGAACCAGTCTGGAACTTGTCCTGGTGGTTACAGCCTGTATAGGAGAGTCACATCTCAGCTCACACACTCTATCCCAGTGGCTGCTCTTCTGCCTTGCTGCCTAAACTCTCTAGTCTGGTTCAGGAATGGCCTTTCCCCATGCATTTTCCTACAGCAGGCATAGGAGTCATTTAATACTGACAAATGTTAAAAGGAACCACACAGAGGACATTCATGGCAACCTACTGCTGTCCATGCTAATTTGAGGCGTGTTAGACCCTTCCACGTCCCACACGCCTCGGGCAGCCAAGCAGGCTGAAGTGGAGCAGACAAGTGAGGGTTGCACAGTGATATTCTGGCCTTGCAGCTGGAGAACCCCAATCAAATGCCTTTGCAAAGCACTTCAGTTTTGCTTGCACACTGCCTGCTCTGTGCCCTCCACTGCTGTATTGCAAAATCTCCCGTTGATGTGACTAAGAGTCATGCTCTGCAGCCTCAGCTTCAGTTTCTCTCTCACAGCCCTGAAATGGAGACAGGGAAGTGTCAGATATTTTCTGTTCTCCTTACCTAGGACTCTCTGACCATGGGTGTTTTTGAGTCTAAGGAGCTGGAGTGACCTTTCAGTCAATACTGTTGTGTGAGTGGCTAAATAAAAGCAGATCTGAACCCAGTCAGTGCTGATTACATCAAGGAAAGGGGAAGCAGCTGCTGACTCCAGCAAGTGCTAGCAAAGTTCTGCAAGAAGTGGCTAAAAATAGGGCTGCCCCCTACAACACTTCCATCCTGCTTTTGACACACTCACAGCTTTCACATCCCATTGGCCTCGCTATTTCCTTGTCAAGAGCTTGCCTCACGCCCCAGCGTCACAGAGCAGCCCTTCCTCCTGTGGACAGCCTCAGGAGCTTTGAAGTGCAGGCAGCTCCCTCCCACCCTGGTGTAAGTGGCCACTTCCCCTGCCCTCTTTACGTGTGCTTCAATCACAAATGAGAAGTGGGGCAAGACCAGAAAAGCTTTCCACAGTGGACTGTTTTCTCAGTAAACTAAATGGTGGGAAGTGTTTGTCTGAATATCCTGAAAATTCCCAAACACTACCTTTCAATTTTCATGCTTATTCTTGGAGAACTTGGAGCTGAAAATGGCCCGAACCTGCTTCTTGAGGAAAAAAGAAAGCAAATGAACCCAGAAAGCAAAGGAGGGGATGCAAAGGGGAACTCTTCCGAGTGGTCTGAGGCTTAGATGCCTTTGCCCCTGGAGCCAGGGAGATGGCTGTTAGCAGGCCAGTGATACTGTGTGGATGTCAGATGATGGAGGTGCGTTAGCAATGAACTGTAGGAAGAGCAAGAGCATTGCCAGTTCTGCCTGTGCTGTCCACAAGAACAGAGCTCAGAATGGGTGGCCATCACTGTTAAGCTGAGGAGAAACCAATGAAGTCTGTTAACCCGGATGAAATGAAGACTGTTGAAAACACCCTCTGCTGTTTGCCCAAGGCTTTCCAAATCCTGGGAAAGTAATGTCCATGGAAATTTGGGCTGATTGAGAGCTCATCAGCACTTCTGTATTCCCTGCTTTTCAGTACAGCAGGTACTAGGAGGACAAGGCAGCACATGCTGGATTTCTTGAATTTTCCCTTGGATCAGGGAAATCCAAGACCAGAGATTTGCCTTCTTCTCTAGACCACAGACAATTAAGCAACTCACCACCTTGCTGCCACACTATAGGGGTCCATGCAATCTGGGAGCTCCTCCAGGAGTTTGGAGTCTGGCTGTTCTAGCCTCAAGCTCTCAAGCAGAGGAATCTTGTCTTAAATGAGAAACACTTCACAGAACCTGATTCTACCCCCAGGTAACAGGGGTGATTCAAGAAAGCCAGCTGAATCCCCTTGCTGTAAAAGGACTGATGATGAGAAAGGACTGGGCCCCTTCATTGGGCTGAGGGATGCTGTCCTGGGGTAGCCTTGATGAAGCCCTGAGTTTGGCAGAAGGCTGGAGTGTGGAGAGGCTGCTTTGGGGGGCTGGCTTGGTAAAGGCCAGACATCTCTGAAGTGGACCAGGGAAAGGCACACCTGGGGAAAGAGCCCCCAGGACAGGCTCCAGGGAATAACAGCCCTGTTAGGAGAGGGCTGCTTCCAGGCTCTGGGTGGTAAAACACAGCAGAAAAGCATTCTTGCTCTGAAGTCACGCCTAGACAGCAAGACATTTTCTCCAGAGCAAGACAAAAGCTATTTCCTGCAGCCTCTTTGTTACCAGACTCCTTTGGGGGAGTGGCAACATTTGGTGCCAGAAACAGGGTCATGGTAGGAGAAGGGTGCAGCCCCAGTCCTGGGCAACTCCTGTGGATACACAAGTGTGGTGAGGGGGATGGAGGGGTTCCTGATTCCTTAGTACACAGTTTTACACTTCTCAGTCTGGTGCAGAAGAGGAGCATTTGTAAGTTCTTGCTAAGCCTTGCTTACCACTCTCAAGACCAGCCTGTGTAGGTTTCCTGGGTGGTTGGTTTGTGGTTTTTACCGTTGCAGTTTAGTATCTGGATCTTAATTCAAGCTCTCCATCTGCCTCCCTCACTCCACCAGACTCACAAAGGTAAGCAGCTTGGACCCTTGGTGAAGCTGTACCTCTGGGTCCTTCAGAAGCTGTTGTGGGATCTGGGGAGCTACCCCGAGGCTGTGGCCGGTCCACAGCCCTTCAGGTCAGTCCTCATGGTGGCCCTCATGACAGGGGACCTTCCAAGGGCCCGAGTCAGTGCCAGGGAGTCGGAGGGATGGGACACACGATATCTGCATGGACCTTTGAGAGAGCTGCACGTGCCTCAGCCCCTGAGTTGATTTTTGAGCTCCCCACACCCACCCCCCCCCTTTCCTTCCGCTCCCCTGGCAGATGAGCGTGCAGAAACCACACGAGGGAGGCAAGACGGAGTTTCCCGTGCTCTAGTCAGGGTGTTGTTATGGTTGTGTGTGTGCGTGCTTTGTTTCCACCAAGGCGATGATTCGGATCACAGGGGCTATTTTAGGACGGATGTGGCAAGTTGCTTCTAGAAAGGGCGTTTATCTCCCTGAGGCAGTGCCACAGCGCCACCTGCTGGCCCTGCCGACCGGCGCCAAGGCGGCGGCAGCCGTGCCGCAAATGGCGGCCGTCAGGGGCTGCGCGGCAGGGCGGGGACAAGCCCTGCCGGGGCCCTGAGGGCGGCACGGGCATGGCAGCGGAAGTGAGGCGTGTGCCTGTGCTCACCGCGCTTCGGCTCTTACCAAGAGCTCTTGGAGATCTGTGTACGCTTTGAAAGCAGAGCGTGCCTCCATGCCATGAGTGCCCTTTTTGTTTCATGGGAACCATCTGATAATAAAGGGTGCTAAAACTTCCCTCAGATCTACTTGGTTATGTGCTGGACAAACCGCATTGTTAGTAAACTGCACTGTCATGGTGAAGGAGAACATGAGGCAGCTTTAGACCCACCTCGGATACAGCACCAGCTGCCATGTAACAGCACAACATTTTCACCATGAGTACAAGCATAAACCACACTCACCACGCTCTTTTGCTCTTTTTCCGCATACAGCTATTACTGGCGTTCAGGTAGTACAAATGTAGGGCAGGAAAGTGCACAGGGCAGAGTTGTGAGGCTTGCTGAGCAACTCATTCATAGTTTGTGAGGTGTTTGCTGAGTGATTTGGGATCTCGAGTTGCTGAGTATCATCCGTTCTGGCTGGGAAATACTGCACAGTCTGATCATTTTGGTGCCTGAGGATAAGAAGTACAAGCTACTGGACTAAAAGAAGCCCAGGAGAGTAGGTACAATGAGCAGAAAATGTAGATTTTAGACCATACAAGTGCCATAACTGGGAAAAGGCAAAGCAAACTGAAACAAAATGGAGGGCAGGTGTGGGCAGAAAGTTTGCAGCCAGCGTTTTGGCAAACCTGAAAGAGCAGTCTGTATGATCAGTAGTGGTTCTTGCGCAGTGCTAGAAATGGGCTGTGACAATTTAAAAGAAAAGAACACAGAAGCGTTTTAAACAAGAAGAAAACTTCTGGGTTTGAGCACAACACTTTTCAGTTAGGCATTTACAGGAACTGGCAGCGATGCAGAGAACATGGTAATGCCCATGTGTCTAAGACACTGCAGAGCTGCTTGCTTATACTTTTTGTTAAAACAGCTAATGTGATCTGAAAGTTTACTGGGAAAAAGAGAAGGAACAAAGCCAAGTGCAATCAAAACCAACACTTCAGGCTGAAGCATTAGATGTGCTTAACTCCAGCTACAGTAAATTCCACCTTTGGCCAGAGCCATGGAAGGGCAAGGCTGCCTAGAGAAGCCAGATACCGATTCTCTGGTGGTCAGCACCAGCAGAAGGGCAGACATGCCTAGGGCATGGCACAGCCTGCTTCAGGGAGTGCTGTCTGGTCTCTGGAATGCTGCTGGCCTGGACTCCCCATATCCTGAGGCACTTAGAGATATCCCAGCCAGAAGTTACAATGATGAGTGGGGCCTAGATCTACAGTCCCATTCACTGAGTTTGAGGAATAATTCTTGCAGTTGTAGATGTGAAATGCAAAGATTTAATCCAGTTTCCCTTCTTTCCCTGTATATCTTTTCTTTACATCTGTTTCCACACATTGCAGAGCCAGCATACACTGCACCACCACCACTCTACCCATCAACTAAAATCTGGCCCAAATTTATCAGCAGTTTGGGGTACCTCTGCTTTCAAGGCTGTACAGTGGGAGCATTTAACTTTTTAAGTGAATGCTCTTTAGCTTTACTAATGGGTGCTCACTTCTGTTAAAAGAGTGTCCTGCTGCATCTTAGGTCTATGAACCACAAAGTAATACCCATGGGTCTTTGATAGGCAAGGAAAAATCAGTTGCCTTAGGACACCAGAGAGCTGGTTGTTGGGTTAAACACATCCAGCATGCATGTAGGGTCCTGATGAACCTGATGTTGGGGTGATGTATCACACCTACATACACACAATTCTTGGTGAGAACTGAAACATCTCCTCTAAGGTATCTTGATCCACACCTTTCCAGGTCAACCTGCCACTGCTAAATGGCCACACAGCACAAGGGTTTTCTAGAGCGGAAAAGGAGAGAGCAGGGGCAGAAGACATTCATCCCTGGTTACAGGGAAAAGCCATCACACAACATAAAAAGGTATCATTCATTACCAGTGAAACTCTCTTATTTTAAGCCCTTCGTTAATCTTGAAGAGCAGGTCTTACCATGCACTCTTCTTTCCCTCATCACACCCTCATGGTCCTAGGCCCAGCAAATCAATAGCACTGATTGTCCTTTGAACATTTTGAGACTACCCAGACATACAGAATTTCCTTTAGCTAGTATTTCACTACAGCATATAATTTGGCCTTGTTTCCAACCCAGCCCCCAGCCTGTTAACCCTTGCACTTTCCTCTTAGTTCTGGCTCTGTCCAAGGCCTGAATGGCTCCCTTATGTGAAGTCAGCGTTTCTTCTGTGTCCGACCCTTTAAGAGGACTGGCATAGAGCACTCCACTTGTGCTGTTCCCCCGGCTTTAGCCCTCCTTCAGGCGTAACTGTCAGCTAATCAACGTTTTTGTCCCGGTAAATCACCCCCAGGGTGGAGAGCGAACGACTTTCTTGTAGGTTTGCAAAGAGAGGGGGTGGAGGGTTAACCGACTGCGGGGCTGGTAACATGAGAAACGTGCCCTCAGGTACTGTACGCACAGATCACTGCGTCTTCTCTTCAAATGAGAAATGGCTAAAGAGGGGGAATGAAGGAAGCAGGCTGGAAATTACACACTTCCAAAACCCTTGTAAGGAAGCTAAAGCCCCTTAGGAACTGTACAGCACTCGGCTCTAAGATCGGGGTGCAGCAGGAGGAGCGGGCAGAGCGGAGAGCTTCCCACCTCAGACCGCATCGTCCTGGACCCTCTGCTGGAGCAGTGGCAGGGCGCCGCGGGTAGAGATTCCTGAGGCATTGTTTCCTATTCGGAAGCGCGCTGCAACTTGGCTTCAGTTTTGAGAGAGACCCTTTTTTTCTCTCCCGAGCGGGAGCAAACCCGGGCTCGGCACGTTTCATGGCTGCACAAGCTGCGGCAGCAAGCACAGCCGATAGACGGCGCGGGCCTGGCCGGTGAGGACCTTGCGGGCACAATCTACCGCACTCAACGTCCGCGTTCTGCAGCCGCAGCAAATAACGCCCCCACTCGCCTTCCTTCTCTCATCTGTAAAGCAGAGCCGTGGTGTGGCCAGATAGAATAAAGTTGATCTTCACAAACTGCTGGGATACCCTTAGATGAAGAGCTCTGTTTTAAATGGATAAAAATGTAATTAATAACAGGCGCCACTAACATCACAGATAACACTCTTAATTTTGTGATGGGATGTAGCAAGTTACTGAAATGCAACTAATTGCAGTGATCCACTTCCAGCTGTGTCCTGTGCTGCAAGCAGTTACATGCTGTAGCGTAAGGCTTCCTCTGGGATGAAAATGTCCTATAGTAAGAGAAGCACAAGAAATGCTGGGCAAGAGACTGACTGCTTGGAGAACAGAATGGGGGGATAAAGTCAGGAAAATCAGCATACCAGTGTTTCTGAGGGTGGCAAACAGAATGATCACAGGGGAGTTACACCTCAGGTCCTAATTCCAGCTTCTCCCTCCCAGGGAGCACTGGAAAAAGCAGTATTGTAAAGGACCCAGAGTACCCACTTTTGTGATGCAATTGAATTGGCTTCTGGAGGACAGGATGAGCACAAGACAAGGGGCAGGCACAGGGACAGCAGCCTGTCTTGCAAGCAGCAAGCTGTTGTAGAGCAGCTCTATCATACATATTGCCCAATTGCACCCCTGAGGTACAAGTGGAACCTTTGAATCTAATATAAATTTGACATTTGTGTTGTCTTATGCCACCTCCATTTGCTGAGGAGAAACTTGTGAGAACTGTTTTTCAAGGATCAAGTTAGCAGAATAAAGGTGGGAGTAATGACAGATTTACTTGTAGATGTATCATTACTTCAAAGCTTTGTTCCTTTCAGCTTTGCAGGGCTGGAAGCAGCAGCTTTCTGCCAGTTGGAAAGGATGATTCCTAGCTTTCTCATGGGAAGTGTCAGATGTTGGAACATGCTGCCTGTAAAAGATGTGACTTTAATACATTAAAGAAGTCTATTTATGGTTATTTTAAAGAGGCGATTGCATTCCTGTGCTCTGTAAAGTTGGAACTAAAGCACCTGATACAGATAATTTGTTCCACTGCAATCTAAAAGTGTTCTATTACTAAAATAATCTGGTTTCTGAAATACGTGAATAGTTGTCCTGCTTTTGGCTGGGACAGAGTTAATTTTCTTCCTACTAGCTGGTACAGAGCTGTATTTTGGGTTTAGTATGACAATAATGTTGGTAACACTGAGGGTTTCAGGAGTTGTTAAGTAATGTTTATACAGTCCTTAGTCTTTCAGCTTTGCATGACCTACCAGAAGGCTGGAGTTGCGCAAGTAGCTGCGAAAGGACACAGCCATGTCAGCTGACTCCAACTGGCCACAGGGATATTCCATACTGTGATGTCATGCTCAGTGTTACAAACTGTGGGGAAAGCTGGCTGGAGGCTGCTGCTACTCAGGAACTTGCTGGGCATCAGTCAGTGAGTGCATCACTTGCTATGTATATGATAATTCTTCTATCATTATTTTCTGCCTTTTCTGTCCCATTAATCTGTCTTTATTTCAACCCACAAGTTTTCTTTTACTTTTCTGATCCTCTTCCCCATCCCATGGAGGGGAGCGAGCAAGTGGCTATGTGGTGTTTAGTTGCTGCCTAGAGTTAAACCACGACAGTAGTTCAGCCAAGTTTCAGCAATAATGTGTTCCCTAGAGTCTACCAAGCAAGCCTACATCTGCTAAGCCAGACAGCTACCAGACTTGTAGATGCCATTTTCTCACAGGAACACTTTAGATTTATTTAGACTTTTTGCTTTTCATCAGAACACCAAATATTCTTAAGGAAAACAAGCAAGCACATGTGCTCCCACATTTGTATATCTCAAGATAAGTGCTGAAAGAAACCTCTAGATTTCAACTGTTGTGAGTATAAAGGCTGTATTTATTCCCTTACTGTGGTTTATCCGTACCAGTCTTGACATTGAAACTGACACCTGTCAAAACTCAAACTCCCTCTTGGCCTTTTTTTGCACTTCACAGCTTCTGTTTGCCCCAGTGCCTCTCCTTCCCTTCTTGAGACTCTACAGTTGCTGACCACCAAGCAAGTATTTTATCCATGCTGCTGAACTGTCCTTTGAACCCCCTTGCACTGATTCACAGTGCCCTAAAACTATAAATTCCAGACTGGGTTTGCTCCAAGTTGAGGTTAGACATGACCAACTTTAGAGTGGCATGAGCTGTCCTTCATCAAAGCAATTAAGTGTACACAGTTGTAGCTCATTTTACACATCAGGTGAGGTCAAAACATTAAACTCCAATGAAAACAGTAGTTTCCATTTCTAACTCTACTGTGTGTTAACAGGGCTGTGCTGCTCTGAAAATTGTTAAGAATTCCTGGTATGATAGTCCTGAGGTTCAGGCTTGAGGTCTTTGTTTGGGTTTTTTGCAAAAAAAAATCCAACCTGCTGTTGATAGTCTGTCCTCTTTAAGAAAATAGGAAAAAAAAAGAAAGTGGCGACACAGCAGGAAACAGGGAGCAGGGGATACCACTCTTCCACCTTCTCCCCCAAGTACATTTTAAAGACTTAAGGTTTTTTGACATGGAAAAAGCCACAGGGGAAAAAAAAAAAAAAAAGGTCATGTTCAAGGTAAGTAAAAATTTGGGCTTTGAAATCCATTGCTTTTCCAGGCACCAAAATTAATATACCAAAAGAAACAACTCAGAGCGTAGTAACCAGGGACTCAACCTCTCCTTTAAGAAAACTGTTTAGCTCTTAAAGGTTCCTATCCTTGCCCTTCAAATAAACATTGAGAAAGCTGCCAAGTTCACATCTATCATAAACAAACCTTTCTGCAGAGAAAGATCTGATTAAATATTCTTTGTACTTGAATTGCTCACCTTTTCCTCACCTAACTCCTTTGTGTATCTTAGGGGAACAAAGAGCCACTGCTTGCCACCTTGAAAAACATGTAAAAACGTACATGAGAAGTCTATTTCCATTGTGTCGCGTTGGTAACACCACCCTACAATCTGCAGTCCTTAGTTACCTGTTGCTACATTTAGAAACCAGTACTACAGTTAATGTAGATGCAGCTGTGCTGGCAAAGACATTTAAACCACTACTAAACCAGCACAGGTAAGAAACACCGAAATGGGCGTTTCTACACTAAACCAGTCAGTTCAATCATACAATTTAAAATAAATTACCCCCCCCGTACTTCTAATCAGTATTAATAGCAACACAACTCTATGGGTAAGGTGGGCTTTAGGTTCAGAAATAAGCTGTATGTATTTATAGTTGCAGTCACAACAATTACAAACTTTCTTATAACCTGAGGGTATGTAGGGGGGAAGGGAAGGCTGGTTCTTTGGTATTCATTCATCTTACTGCTGACTAAATCAACAGAAAGTTATGGAAGAGAAATGACACTGTACAAGAAAGAATCAAGAATACAGTTCACAAGATCTGCATTAGGTCTGTGTTTAAACAAGTGGCAAGGTAAGCATGCTGTGGTCAGATGCATTCAAGGTCTCCGATAATGCCTTTGCCAATCTCAAAGGTACTAGGCGAGGCAGTGGACATTCTGGGATTTTTTGATAACGTAACAAATATCAATGCAAGCAACACTGACATTTAACACAGCTGAGCATACACCACCTTCCCCAGCAGTGATATCTAGCAAGATTCCTCTGCAAAGTGAGTTCTATTTGTTCCATCAAGCCAAACATGAAAGAACATGATTAGCATTAACTTGCTCTAGAAAGGGTGTCAGCATTGAACTCTTAGATGAACAAAAGTAGTTTGGGCAAGATAAGAACCTCTGGAATCGTATTTCAAAAGTGACAAATTATTTTACCTATAGAAAGACTCCAACAACTACAGCCATTTGGCTGTCAGTTCTTCTGCTGAATTGGTAGACAAGAAGGTACTGCACAAAACTGTCTGCAAGGCATGCAGAAAGCCTGCAATCTGCCATCCATTCAAACAGCCACTGATGGCCATGACAGTAGAATCCCATCCTGTCCTCCTATTAGGCAGCATCTGTTCTGTGTCATAACTGGTTTCTAGTTTACATTTTGCTTGCTGCCACATGACTACACCTTCAAATAAATTTTCTAGTCAGCATTCTTGCGAGATTTTATGAAGTGAACAACAGCTACAGTAACATTACTGAACAAAATAGCAGAGTAAGCCAGAAAAAGGTTTTATTTCATTAGGAATGGTACATTTAAACACACGTAAGACTTTGGGATTAATTTACATAGTTTTCCAAAAATGTTTCCCTTCTTTAACAATACAGAAGCTAAAAACAAACAAAAAAAATATCTAATTCCAAATTATAAGAACAAACAGTATTTGCAGTGGAAATTTCTATTGATCAGAACAACTCTGCATTCAGGAGATGTAAAGAAATTAACCTCTTTATGCTTTAACACGATTCACTTTTTCTGTCACAAATGACTACAGTTTTCCTGGGATTTTTTGCTGCTGTCATTACTAAAAGAACCTTCCTGCTGGTCATACACACATTATTCAGTATCATACTTTTGCATATGAAAGCTATGTCACTTTTATAAACATCAAAAACATGGACATGCATATTGACATTTCTGTGCAGTTTTATGGAGTCACCTGTCAAATAAGGCCTCTACATACAATACCACATACTACTGAATTACTGGAAAATTATTATAATGGATTCCCAATAGTCCTGACATCCAGACGGTATGTCTCATTTTAATGGGAAATTCCAGCTTTCATTACTGCTTAACATTGTATTGATTCACTATCCAAATGAGCAACATTCAACTAACCAATGTGTCTTCCTGAATGTCTTTATCAAATTAAACATTATCAAGGTCATTTAAAAGTTGGAACTTATACAGCCTGTTAAGCCAAGCAATGGGGAAAAAAAGTGAACTCTAAACTAAATTCAGCTGGTCCATTCATTCTCACACAGAAAAGTAGCCACAGAACCTTAAAGGAATAAAATCTATACTTCCTGTTCTCGGATTTAATACCAAGGACAAAAGCTAACATAGTATTTTGGAAGTCAAAGGCCTTGGAAGTGGAGGGGGGAAGTGGAGAACAAGAAAGGGAGAAAGCAGCATATTGTCTCATCCCATTACCTCAGCATTATGTGTATGTAATATATCTATGATAGAAATGTTTACTAATAGCAGGGGAAAAAAAAATAAAGGCGACTTCCCACTCCAGACTTCACTGAAAGGAGAAAGCTGAGAGCCCCTCCTCACAGAGATGGCCTATTTGATGACAGGCACTTTGGCAATGTAAGAGGAGGTTACCCTTTCATCATGTTAACTCTTCCCCTCCCAGTTCTCATGTACAATTTGCCTCAAGTCTTCAAGAAACTTGAATCAAATTAAATGCATTAAGACATCTCTAAAAGCAGGTTAACTACGGCTATGAGCAGAGCTCGACCTAGAACGAGATTTTCTCTTAGAAGCAGAGGGAGATGGGGAAGAAGCTAGCAAGCTGGAGCGGTGGCTTTTCTGGGAGTAACTCTTTTTAGGTGTACGACTGCGAGAACGAGACCGGGATCGAGATCGGGACCGGGATCGAGAGCGAGACCTTGACCTGGACCTTGATCTTGACCTGGACCGGCTGTCCGATCTAGAAGATCCTGTAGACCTGGACCTGCTGCGAGATCTTGAGTAACTCCTTGATCGTGATCTGCTTCTGGAGAAACACAATTGAAAGCTGTAGTCTCACCTCCTACTAAATTTAAAATACACTGTTTATAACTTCCAAACTACTTTGTATGCACAGCACATCCATCTGAACACCTGAATGCACCAGGCATAGTGTTCAGTTATTTCAGTGTGCTGCTGGGTTTCTGTTATGCTCCATCACAACTTCTTAGTATCTTCTTAGACCAAGGCTAGCCTTAACATTCTCTGCTATCAGGAGCTGCTAGCCTTGACATTCCCTGCTAGCTTGGCAAAGTATGAACTGCCTAATAAAAGACGCCTTCCTCCACCCTGAGGGGAGGAACTTCTAGCCATTTATCAAGAAAAGCTCAAAAATGAAAATTCAAATCTATGATATTTATTCTCTCTAGAAACACCCATGTAAATTAGTAAGGGTTTCTTTCAAGATGCTAGAAAAGTCTCTAAAGCATGGAACACCAGCACACTTTAAGGCCTGGGAGTTTAACACCTCTTCTAGCTATGTGTCCTTTTTTCCAAAAGAAATGGATTTATTTTTAATTAAAACAATGAAAGAGCTGCAGCTAACAGATTTTTAACGACTAAATGGCAGAACTACTTCGGGAATAATGCAAGCAAGCTCACCACTTTTACTCTCATGAGAAAGTTGGCTTTCACAATTTGAGATGTTTCACAGGACTGTGAAGCAGCTTCCATTAAATTAAAAGGCTTTTGAATACCCTTTTTTTTTTTTCTTTTTCATTTAAATACCAAGTTTTACCTAAAAATCTTGCCCAAGGAAGTTGTGAATGCTCCATCCCTGGCAATGTTCAAGGCCAGGCTGGACAGTCTTGGGTGACATGGTTTATTGTGTGATGTCCCTGCCCATGGTGGGAGGGTTGGAACTAGATGACCTTAAGGTCCTTTCCAACCCTAACCATTCTATGACTCTATGATTCTAAAAAAACCCCAAAACAAAAAACAAAACAACAACAAAAAAACTACAAACAAAACCAAAACTAAACTCTCCTTACTCTGTTCTCTTTATCCTGTTTTCAGCAAGATTTGTTCTTATTTAAATCTGTTTACAGTGCTAGGAAGTGCTCCTGTGCAGTGATATTTAGCTTGGGGCCATAGAATTAGATTATAAAACTTTGGCATTGGTACTTCCCAAATCCATGCCCTCAGCAGAATTTTATCAGGTCAGGTGACATACCTATGCCTTCTGTGATCTTCAGTCAATTTAATCCTGCGTCCATTCAGCTCAGTGCCATCCAGTTTTTCCAGTGCACTCTTCATATCACTGTATGATGCAAATTCCACAACCCTGTATACCATCAAGAGAAAAACAAGACATTTCAGAGAAACTGAAAAAGCAGAAAGAACAAGTTTGGGCTTTTTTCAATCTGTTGATTCACAGCTTGATGTTTTATCTTCTGAAAGGTAATTTTTAATGTGGTTAAGAAGAAAATATGATACAGTCTTAGCCATCCATACCTTTCACATCTTCTTAAACATTACCTGAACCCTCATCTGCAATGGTATGGGAGAAAATCCAGAAAGCTCCACATACCTGCACCAGCCGAGGCAATACCTTTCAATCCTCCACTAAACTGCATTCTAAAGCTGTCCAAGAATCAAAATATACTTGCAGGCTCTCCTGCCCTCTTCAGGTTTTTAACAGTGAATAGAAAAATCCCTTTGTCTTTTTGTTTTCCCAAAAAAACCCCCAAACAACCAAACAAAAACTAGGTAGCATTTTTCTGCAGTAGCTCTAGAACACTGGTCTTCCAGCACAGACACTCTAGTTGTAATTCCCTCCTCCTTCCTGCTTTGTCATGCAGGACCTTTAGTCTGCAGAACTAAGAATGGAGAGCAGGGAGCTAGGTATTCCCTATAGAGCCTGGTTATGCTAATTTCCCATGACTTTGCTGAAACAGTGCAAAGTGGCCACAGACAGGAGGTACTTTAGCCTCAGGAGTTAGATCATAAACGATTATACATAAATAACCCTAAGTTAAAGACAGCAGAAATCAGCTGCTGAAACTGTATTCTCCTTTCCCTTTCTGATTTGACACAGTGTTCATGGTAGAGAGTAGAGACTGAGTTCCACACCACTTCTGAACTCCTATTTACTGACTGTGCTTTATTTCTAAATTGGAGAAATTTCAGCATCTAAGCCACACCACAGATTTAAGTTTTGTTTATTTTACATTACAAGGATAATCTTGCCTTTAACAGTTTTGGTTATCATACAGATTTAGACACAGAATGAACTTACCCTTCATTCCTGTTGTTTCTATGAGCATCCACATAGGTGACCTCCCCTGCCTTTCTCATGACATCTTTTAAGTCCTGCAGCAAAAGTTAACTTTTTAGCCATAAACAGGACACAAATGAGCCAGCTAGCAGCAAGTAACATCTCCCTAAACCTTCCCTTCTAAAACGGCTTAATGCTTATATTATATATATAAATACACACGTAATTTAGAAGTTTTTGAAACAACCTGTGTAATAGCAGCTGCATAAAAGGGCCCCTTATTTTTACAACTACAGTGACTAACAGATTGCTTTTAAAATTGTCCTACATCCCAAAACCAGCTGTTCTGAAAACATAATGCAATACTTAAAATACCAACATATGCACTGAAATCAGAACTACTACAGATGGAAAAATGAGTATTAAATGCAGATTTTTGTGACTAACACCCCACTTAAAGGACAATCCAGCATATGTAGACAAATTCATTCTATACGGTCACCTCCCCCAACATCACAGCAAAATTCCAAGCAAAAAGGTGTAGTTACTTACTATATAAGTAGTAATTTTCTAAAGGGGATTTTTCTTGTATTTCACTTGAATATCAGTCACACTACACTGCTATGTCAATAGACACCCTTGTATTTAAATTAATAGAGGCTAAACACACAGACACTGTAAAATTACTTGCTCAGCAACAGGATAAAGTACAAACAAATAATGTAAAAGGTCACTAAAAAGCTAAACATTTGTCTAAATTAAAGCAGTACTTTTACCAAACAGTATCTGGTATTTTATAATCCCAGACTACTCACCGCAACACACCACAAGTGGCAGATGATACAAGAAGGTACCTTAAGCAAAGAGCTGCTTGTCCAATACCTAGCTGGCCAAGAGGAACTCTCTTACATGAGAAAGGCAGAGTGATGGCTCATAGCAATACGCTTCACGGAGGTACCAGAGGCCCTGAAAGCACTGGACATAGTCTCCAGAAGTGGCTAAAGAACCCGAGGATGATCTGTGCTAGCCAATCGAGATCAAACCCAGGCAAACCAAGATCTAGATCGCCAAAAAACAGGAGTGTCATAGGAACCAAAAGGAAAATTCAGAACAGGCCAAACTCTAGAATTTCAGCCACTAGAAAACCCCCAGATCTTTGGTTCTTTTTCCTCCACACCAGAAAACTGAGGCTTAACCAAATCAAGGTTGTTAGAAGAGGTTCAAAATGCACTTGGTTGGAAATATGCTCAAGGAAGAAAAGACTACAAAACAAAAAGCCAAGAAAAACTTTAGAACATTTGCTACAGAATATAAGGCGGCTTAGTTTTATCTACTCTTTTAATGAAAATTCAATAGATTTATTTTAAAAACTGGCATATGCAAACTAGTAGACACTTTCTTTGTTTCACATGCGCTTAACAAAAAGAAACCTTAATAGTAAATGGAAAATAGGCCCTACAGCACTATTAAAAGTATTACTTCAACCTTGGTATATTTGTTTAGAGATGAAGAACAGAATTTTGGCTCTGCTCATGTCACTGAGAGCTTCACTGGACCAGGACTGATAAGTCAAAAGGAAGTCAGAAAACGTTAATCTACATAATTCTTTTCTAATTCAATAAATAGGCTTTAAAACTGAGGGCCCTCCCCAGACTTGCCAGACTATACACTGAATCCTAAAAATCATCATCACGAAACAGCACTTGTAATAATAATGTTAACACAATTAAGACACCAACATTACTGCTCAAAAAAGAGCAAGTCTGCATGTGCTATAAAAGCTTATACTATTTGCTATTATTAGAGGAATGCTTGAAAGTTACCTGGTTTTACTTAACCAGTGGAACAGTCAACTTTTATCCTAAGTTTACTGTTGTGGTTCACCTTAAACAGCACAGAATGTGCTGTTGTCCTTAGTAGCAAAGGAAAATAAGGTGTAGGACAACCATAAGTAAAAAAAACACGTATTAAAAATTACATTGTGATGTAACACAGGTCTAATTTTCCCAACTGCTTGAAAATTCACAAATACTGAAGTACTAATGAAGGCGGTTAGAAAGCTCCAAACATGCAGAAATGTATGTTTGCTAAAATAAGGATAATTCTGACAGTTTGTCTGCTAATCAGATGTAAGAGTATCTGATAACAATACAGACAGCAATTTGGTGAAACTGATCTGAATATAAATTTAGTTTGTGGTTTGTTTGTTAAATAGCCCAACACAATAGCCTTTTAAAGGAGATAGCAATTCTTAAAGCATGGGGAGAACCAAAGATGAAATATGCGTGTAGGCTTTAAAGCAAGATTCCGTATCGATTGTGCTTGCTAGAAGCTCAGCGATTAGAAAGGAAGAACAGTGCCACTACTGTTAATGTGTTAGCTATTTTAATCTGTTGTGTCAGTAGCGTAGTTACAAGAAGTTAAAGTACTATAGTCAGTATCAAAGCAGTACAGCTTCAAAACTAAGTGTGATTTGCATATGTATGTTAGCGTCAAATGATTTCTATTTAGGCAGGTATCAAGAAGTCAAGTCTCTTATGCTAACTGATCATATATTTAAGAGTCATTAAAACATTTAATTAGGATCCTAAAGATTCATCATTATGAAATCTGAATTGGGTGGGCTTCAGTCTAAAATAGTAAGTACACATAAAGCCATTATAAATATTCACAAGAAAGTTACAGAACTGTTAATTTCCCCCACCCCAAGTCATAAATTTAACACGAAACAGCATTATAGGATTTGTTCTCCTTAACACTCCATTCTGGCTTACTTCCCTGGTCCCTACTTTTGTTTCAAAGTCCTGTGTTTTATAACAATCTCTTCATATACATCACTGTATAGCACACCCAGAAGATACACAGATTAAATCGACTTGCTCATCACACCAAAAGTGCTCATCACACCAGAAGTGCTCATCACACCAAAAGTGCTCATCACACCAAAAGTGCTCATCACACCAAAAGTGCTCATCACACCAAAAGTGCTCATCACACCAAAACTCAGAAGTTGTTTTTTCTTTTTTTTTCCCCCCAGTTATTCAATAATTAACCCAACTGTACAATTATGAACCTTTTGAACCTGTAATGCAGAAGATAAACAAACCTAGTTCAACCATTTATCTGCATGGGCTGTACCCAAGCTCTTATGAAACACATCAGTGGAGCTCCAGGCAAGCCAAACAGCCTCCTCATGTGGATGTAGCTGCAAGACCAAGACTTTGAACATTCAACATGTTCTACTGCATCTTCCAGTAACCTAACTGAACTCCCTCTCTTTAGTCAAAGAATATAAAGGTTAATGAATGAGACTAACATCCACTATTCACTCACCTTCTGTCAATAGCATGTTGCTGTGCCTTTGAAAAGTAAGCTTTCTACGGACTGTATGCTACTCAGAACACAACTAAAGGAACTGATTATTACCAGACTCCCAATCATGCATCACGCCACCAAAATATTTTGCAAAGCACAAGAAAAGATGGTAAGTTTCACTCAAAAACAAAGGCATGCACTTGCAGGTGTAATCGTACAAAACAGTGACATAGTTTGAATGGATGCTATGCTTCAATAGTTTAGAAACAATCTAGGGTCTTGGAAAGTTTTTATCAGTTGGCAAACACAAGTAAGCAAGAATTGGTTCCCAACTACAAAATATAATTACAGAACTACCTGCACAGCTGTGAAACAAAAGGCTTCTTTAAGTGTTCAAACGCTAATTTTTAGCAATCACTGGAGCTTTTTTGCACATTTTTAAATTCAGGTTAAATATTCATGATGGCTTTATTAAGAAATTGAGCTGAGAACAGTCTATTTACAGGGTAAGAAAATAAGACGTAAAAAAAGAAGATAAGATGTTAACTCACCTGCCAGCTGATACGGGATGAAAGGTTTTCAACTATGATCCTGTGTTCAGTACGAACGGGAGGTCCATACCGGCTACAAGAGTTGACAAGGAAACAAAAAAGGAAAAAGTCTCCAGTGTAACAAATTTAGAACTTGAGAAGTCTGATGTTTTCTATCGTTTGTTAAGAGATTTAATTATTTTCATTGTTGCTGGACTGCAGATCTGATTCTACCTAGTAAAGAATATAGAGTCCATAACAAGAAGAGAGCTGCTACAAAGTGGTTGAAAAGGATTTTAATGAAGAACTTTATACCAACGTAGTCAATATAGCTGCCATTTTTTCTAGATACACTGAAATAAATGCCTAGTAGAATGTAAACAACGTAGAGAGAATTAGCTTAATTTGGTCCATTTTTTAATCTATTTTTTTTTTAGTTAGCAGGATTAATTCTGCTTCACATCAGGGAGATGGAGGCACAATTTAAACGCATCCTAGTTCATGCTTCTAAATTCTTGTTAATATTTATAAATGCTACCATGACCTATATTAGGTATTTCTGTGGACAGAAATATTGTTATTTTAGTAAAATGAGAGCTGGTTGCCCTGAAACAACAGTAGCAGTTTTTGGTTCCTGAATTAAAGCCCATGTTTTTCACTTAACCAAAAATTAAAGATGCTCTCAAAAATAAAAATGTGTCTTGAAAACTTTCATATAGAAGAGTAAGGCACCTGGAAAAAATACTGCCCTTGCAGGTCATTTCTGTTCCCAATCCTAACCATTCTGAATCCAAAGGAATCTGAGAACTATGGGAGAAGGTATGCCAGCCTTTTGATAAGTAATGCGGGATTCTAACAATGGCACTACTTTGTATTACTACCAAACAATTCAAGAATCAAGAACACTGACCTGAGAGAAAATTATTCTCACCTTCTCCTCCCATAGAAACATAATCCTGAATTGTGCGTATTGATTTGTACACTGAAGCACAGGCAATTTCATTTCAGGGCATACCTCAAAGTGTCCCAATTTTTTTCAGAACATCCAGATCTTCCAGGCATTTAAACAGAGGTCCCAGAGTCCCAAAACTGGCAGGCTGAGTCTCATTTTTCCATTATTGCAAACCGCAGTCTCTTCCTGTCTGGCATCGGCAGTCTGACGTCATGAACATGACTACAATGTCAGATGCCCAGGACCTCCAATCACACTTCCTACTTTAAAAGTCCACTTTTAGCCTGGACCTCGGACCAATTATACCGCATCAAGGTTACTGCCACTAAAGAAAAAATAATCTAATTAGCATACTTGCATATGCAAATTAGATGCTCCAGACACTGGTTTGTAACTGGCAGCAATTCTCACTTTGAAACAAACACAGAGGTTTATGTCAGTTAAGTCTCTGTCTTCCTTCCAAGCTCTACTCTGCACACGCCACAGCTAGAAATGTTTCTACAGAGTAAATTATTCCATACATATTTACTTCACACAGATAGATATAAAGTACAAAGATGTAACGTAGTTGTTTGGTGGAACATATATGCAAATCTGCAGAACTTTCACCAACTCTGCTGCAAGCTAGTGCAAAGTTCACCGCTGGCTCAAATCACTGAACGTGAATAACTCGACAACTACGCCATGACCACTACAGGTATTCTAGATATGAGCTATGTCCTGGTTTTCAGATTCCACTGTTGGACAGAGACTTTCCTTCCACAAGGCACCTGCTCAGTCAGAAAAGTTAGCCATCTGGTATTTAAACACTTCTGCGCATGCTGGTATCTTGTGCCCTAGCACTGGTTCTCAAATACAGTTCCTTTTCTATGCTGTGCTGAAGTAAGCATTTTGATAACCATATAGGTGGAAATATGAAAGTTTAGTTAGGCAGTAAATACCCTGAACTACTGCTCTACAATTACTCTACTTAGCCTGTAAGCTCAGTTTAATGACAAAAGCCTCAAAAGAGAAGCTCTGGCATTTTTCTTGAATCCGTGTTAAGGACAGCCAATCCAACTGCAGCATTACTCTTTCACATCATTTACACAACAGCAGGAAGCAAGACTATTCTATTGCCTACAACACAGAGAGCGAGAGCACTTCATACTGGGTTTGTGAACCTCTCTGACAGTTAAATTGCTTTAAAATCCAGATTCTAATCAGACAGAGGAGGTAAATAATAGTAATGGACCTCCAACGTTTGAGAACTCCTCTTGTGAAGCTATACAAGGAAATAAGAGCTGGATCCCTAACTCCAACTACAGGAAGAAAACAGTATTTCAGTGCAAGTCTTAAGTTAGTAGGTAACAGAGTTGTTTTAGTAGGTAACAGAGTCCAGACCACCTACCTAGATCCACTCTGCGACTGGTAATAACTGAACCGTTGTGGGAATCTGCCCCTTCCTCTTCGGGCTCGAGCATGCTCAATTGTAACCCTTATGAGAGGAATAAAACAAGCAAACAAAAAACATAAAACAAACTTTAGGTGTTAGACACTGACTTAAATCTTTCACAAGCACACTGTGCACATGTGCACAAACAAGAATTATCTTGCCCTTGCAAGCAATGATTTATAACACAGTTACTGATGTTTCTTAAAGAGCCAGAACAGTGGTATTCTCCTGTCTTATTCATCTCCCTCTGATTTCCATGAAAATTGTCACAGGTATGTAATTCAGACTGAAAATTGAATTTGCTCAACTGGAGCTGAAGAGTAATCACAGAAGGAAACAGAGTACCAAAAGAAGTAATAACAACCTAATGACCTAAACCCAGCTTCCACAATCAAAATTACTGTAACATACAATGACTATAATCCACATTGTTGCAAACTGAAAGGCAACATTTCAAATGAGAGGCTATCAACTTATCTTCTGATATCAACAGGCAGATAAATAATGAATTTAATTCACTTTTACTTATATTTCTAGCGACAAGACCTTGAGCTAGCTTTGAAGGAAAAATAAGTGCAAGTGGAGAAAACAGTCAGCCGTACTACAAACCATCTCTCCTCCAATCCCAAACTATCTTTGCCTTATGTAAGACTATATATAGCCAGGATCCCAATGAATCTCTTTAGATGAAGTTATGGAAGGTGTATCCCACCACAGAGCCACAAGAAATGGGTGTCAGAGCACAAGATAACGCACTGTATTAGTATGCAAAGCACTTTTGCTGTTCTAAAGTGAAATTATGGAATCACGCTTACCTTTCATCACACAGCTCTTTACCATTAAGTTCATAAATTGCATCATCAGCATCCCTGTGGTCTTCGAATTCCTACAAAGAATAAGGAATAAAACCATGTTTTTCCTGCATAGTATATGCAAATGCTACAAAAAAGGTTTTCTTTTTAAATTTTACATTCCTACAGCAAGTATCAGCCAGAACTTTGAACAAAGAAGCAGATTCCTAGTATATTTACAACTGAAAACCAAGATGTTCCCATTCATGATCATTTCTTCTCCCTCCACCCCACAAAGTCCTTTGCCTCCCTTAGTTGTTTCAGTATAGCTACTTGCAGGACCTATACAAAATAAATTAATTGAATGACCTGGCTTATTACAGAAATACCCAAAATACTTTTTGGGAGAGAAGTGTGTGTGGGATTACTTCAAGGCATACAGTTTAAAACAAAGCCCCACATACGAGGGAAATCCTATGTAACAGTATGAACTGATCAACTGCAAAAAAAAACCAGTGCACTCCCAAAATCCTCTGAAGAGTTCTGAGGCTGATTCAGTTCTTACTGAATTGACAAAGAAAGAGTAAATCAGAAAAGAAAAACCAAACCCAAACCCCACCAAACATTCCCTTCTGATTTTTCTCTGAGATAATTCAGCTCACTAGTCTGTGCAAGAAGAATAAGAAACATAAGCCCCTGTTCAGCTCTTGTCACCTATGGGTCTGGATCAGCTACAATATGCAATTCCATATACTGTTGCAACAGAATCTGTCACTTCACTTTTGGCAGCAATGCTACTTTAGTCAGCATGAGTAGCCTCTGCCCACTATCCAGCCCACTGGTTCTTGGCAAAGCTGTTTGTACAGCTCTGCAGGAAACTAGGTCAAGAAACCTATCCAGATGAAAAACAGCACACTTTGTGCAGTAGGTGGGGTGGAAAAGACTGTTATTTTTCTACTAGATCAGCTTCCCAGGTAGGTTTGTTATGTGGCTGAACAACAGGCATAATTCAATGTGAGGCATGGGGAGAAAGGAAAGAAAAAGCAGTGAGAACAAGCAGCTGCTTGAACCAGAAATGTGGATGGAGAAAGAAAATTATGGAAGCACAGCGTAAGAGCAACAAACAACAGAGAAGCAGCTTCTCAAGTTGAAGAAAGCATCTGTATAACTATTAACAGCCTTTCAGAAGCAACACCGGCTTAAGCAATCTTCCCCCTTCTGCACTGGAATCTGTTTCACTACCAAGTGAAACATCACACATCCTTGCATGATGATGCAAAGATTATATTGAGAAAATTAATGCATGCCCAGCATTTAAGAGTATCAACAGCTAGCACCTACAACTCCCATTATTTCAGCTAGTTTCTAACAAAACTGAGTGTCTGCAAGTCTATCTCACTTCACATACTAGTTTTATGGTCTGAAGTTTGAAAACATTCTGTGCTGAAATCTACAAAATCTGAGTAAATGTAATTAGTTTCAAAGATCAAGCAATTATTTCAATTAAGCACAATGAAACATGCTTTTAACACTACCAAAATGTTAAGATCAAAATCCCTGGGTTTTTAAGAGGTTTTATAAATACAGATTTTAAATAACCAAACCCAGAGATGAACTGACAGCCCATGACACGTGAGCAAAGGATAATGCTACTCAATGTATTTATAAATGATCTAGATGATGAGATCGACTGCACCCTCACCAATTTTGTGGCTGACACTATAGTGGGAGGAGAAACAGACAAACCAGAAGGAAAAAACACTACACAGAGACACCCTGATAGGCTGAAAGATTAGGCCAACAAGAACTGCAAGTTTTAACAAAACATGACGACAGTGAAGTCCTGCACCTGGAATAATCAGGCCAGGATCTGAGTGGCTGGAGTGTAGCTCTGCTGTAAAGGACATGAAGAGACTCTCCTTGTGGAGAGTCAGCTCAGCACAAGTCAGCAATGTGGCTTTGCTGCAACTAAAGCATACCATGTCCTGCCTGGGCTGCATCAGCCAGCAGACTAAGGGATGTGATCATTCCACCTTGGCAACTTCTATGCCACACCTGGAACAGCGTCCAGTTCTGGTCCCTCCAGCACAAGAAAGATTGGAGCAGGACCAGCAGAGGGCTACCAAAACTGATCACAAGGTCTGAGAACAAGAAAAGGTTGGTTGAGAGAGAGAGCTGTGTTTGATTAGCCTGAAGAAAAGGCAGCTCAAAGGTGATCCAGTCAGTCTTCCAAAACCCAGAACACAGTTACAGAGGTGATAGAAGGGCTTTACTCAGCTGGATGCACAGTGACAGTATGACATGTAAAGGTCAGGAAGGTTTTGATCAGATGCAAAGAAAAAATTCTTCATCATGAGAAGAACAATTAAAATTTTTAGACAGAGTTATGAGACAATTATTCAAGCTTATTAGTGAGTGCTGAAAATAAAATACTTCTGCCTAGGAACTGGAAGAAGAGAGGAAGGAGGGTTGACTGACTTATGTACAGGAGTTGAACACAAGTAGCTCCTGAGTGAGTCAACAGTCCTGCCCAAGAAAAGAGCAAGCAAAGGTGATTAAGAAATAGTAGTAACTGGAAACGACGCTCTAAATAAACTCAGGCTCACATCTAGATCAGCGCTTTATCTCTGGACTTCACCAGGCAGGTATTTACCTATTGGCAGTCAACAAGTAGCAGCTCATACTGCAAGGCAATCAGGAACCAGCACACATAAGAGTCAGGAAGCAATACTTGCATGACACTGAAGTAGGCAAAGCCTGTTGTTTCATTCTTTCCCCACAGCTTCATCCAAGGGATTGATCATGGCAGAACAAACAGCATATAAGCTTGCCATAGTGTGAGGGCAGTAGCTGCATTTCCAGTTAGAACTCAGTGCTGCAGAACAGCTAATTCTCTGCTCTCAGGAGCCAACAGTTAAGGAACTGGCTGAGCCTGAGTCAGCTTGGGAATCTGTAAAGCTATAAAAATTTGGACACCAGTTTAGGCGCACAGAGCTCTAGAAAGCAGCGGAAGGAAACTACGATCCAATGAACTGTGTATATCATTTAATAGTTTGACAGACACATACGCCCTGCGAACATGTACTGATGGTGAATATCCCTTACTTCAGCCACACAAGAGTTAAAAGCTGTGCTGCTTAAATCTAACAGCAAGCACCTATTACAGCTGTTCACCTGTTGCTGTAGGCAACTACATTGCTTTTATGTCAGGTCATTACTTAAAGATACAACCAAGCAGACTAGAGCTGAGAGAAGAACATAAATGATTCTGTATAAACTTTTGCCCAGGTCAAGACTTCATCAAGTTTAGTAATGCCATAACAGGACATTTATACTGTCTTCTGAAATAAATGATAAAATTAAAATCCATGGAAGATTACGATCAGACAATGTACTTAATGTAGCTAGAATATTACCAAGATTTTGAGAAAAAAACCAGCCAAAACCAGTTAAAACTGTAATCCTAATATCTGAAAAGCAGCCTGAAATGTATATTAATATTTTCCATTTCCCACGGGAACTACTATTCTCTTAAGCATCTTCCCTTCGACATGAGCCTAGCAAGGATATTACCTGCAAGCAAGAGAAAGGAAAACAAGGTATTACTTACCACAAATCCAAATCCATTTTTTAGATGGATTTCTCTTATGCGTCCATACCCTTTGAAGAATTTCTCCACATCCCGTTCACGAGCACGTGAGCTTAAGTGTCCAACAAAGACACGGCAGCCACTCATCTTTAGGCTGATGCTAAAAAAACACAAACAACCCAGTACTGTTTATCAGATTAATAAACTTAAAATGGGTTGATTAAGATAATGTTTTACAGCTCAGAAATCTCAGTTAAGTAGGATTCAATTTTATTGTTCTCCAGGTATATATATATAACCCCCCGTTCTCTATAGCCAAAGAAGTCATAAAATCCGTCTTACTGACTTCTAGCAGAACCTATGCAGAACTCTCAGCTTTGTCCTTTCTAGTCATATGAATTTAAGGGTTCTTGTAGCTGAAATAATGGCTTTGTTTGCTCTTAGACTAATAAGGCTTTTGTATCACAGAGCATGAAAACCCCCCACTCAATAAGCTCCACAATGAACTTACTGGCCTAGCAGCAGTTAAAAAAAAACCCCAAAACTAAACTGTTATTCCAGTGATTAGTATAACATTCTCAAACTTTTGCTTTCACCTGAAAGAACTGCTGAAATAAAAGCTATATTAGCATTCAAAAGATAAAAGGCAGCCATCACACTTTTTGATTTGCATTAACCATAAAACAACTTACTTTAACAAATTATGAATAAGAAACGTTTTATTATTACAAGATCTCAACAATGACAAAACCAAAGGCTATTTTGGACATTAAGATTTTAAAAACTACCTATCAATGCAGGATACATAATTTGAGATACTTTATGGAAGCTCCACTGTCTACTTTGAGTATGCCATTTTTTTCAGTTTATGTGACTTAGGTTTTTTTTTTTAGTTCCTGTAACTGGAAAATATTAATAATTTGGCTCACTCACTGAGCTTGCTGTCATACAAACCCCAAAGAATCCAAGCCCTTAGGAGCAAAAATACAGCATGACCTTGTATTACAATACTGGGCTGTAAAGCAGACAGAGTAAACAGACAATGTGTCACGTTAGCTGTGAAAGTAGTTCAAGACAATCTGGATGCAGTATTTTGAATTAGTGTGATTTCCCTTCCGTGTTAACATCCACTGGGTTTCTATCGATTAGCCTCTTTACTCGGGTTTACTGTGCCATCAAAGATGTGCCAGAACTCTGGAAGACATGGTACTGGCCTTCTTATAGGGCAAGGGGTAAATGTGTGTCAGCACGCTCCTAGAGTAGCCTGAACTATCCCCAAACTGCGTCCTGAGGTGATAGCTATTTAATTGCTTTCACGTGAGAAGTTTTGTTCTTCCCTTAGAAAAGCCTAGGCTGCCCTTTGTAACCATTCCTCCTTTGTCCTCACTTGCATCTTTATGCCCACATGGAAATCCAGCTCAAAGGACTGATTCAGCTCCCTCACAGAGTAGCTAGTCTTCCGACATATTGTTTCCCTGAGGCACCCTGACCACGCAAACACTGGCAAGGCCAGCAGTGGGTATTAAGGGCAGGACAGGCCTTTGCAGAGGAAGGACAGACTTACGTAACTACGTGCTTTAAAACACGGTGAGAACAGTCACTTTGTCAACAAGCACTCATTTCGGGAACGATATAGGTTTGACAGATTATAAAATGACTGCATAACTGCTGTTCAATGCTTTTAGCTATCAATTCTAGCAAAACGAGAATCGCAAAAATAAATAAACATGGGGTGGATGGAATTGCCTGAGAAACTGTCACAGATACAGTATAAGATGTGCAAACGATCTGTCCATGTATTATTTACTCGAACATCAGGGAGCACAATGGAGGCGAGACCTCGAGATCTGCACCGATACAAGAAAGACGCAGAGTCTCACGCGTTGCTTCTAACACAATGAGACCGCATTTGTTCACTGGCTCACAAGATACCACACAGGCAGAAAAGCACGGGCCCGCACCGAAAGACCAGCTGCTCGCTCGTCTATTTGAGAAGCAGGGTAGGCCCAGCTGCCTCCAAAGGCAGAAAAAAAACCCTCCCTGTGTTCACCGGCACAGAAGCGTCCGCCCTCCCCGTGACGGTCGCCCCTCCGGCGGACACGAAAGCTTTACACTAGCCAGCAAGCCCCGAAGGCTTCCAGCCATCCCTCCAACCAAGACGACCAGGATCAGCCCTCCCCTCCGCAGCGATGAAGCGCGCCGTCCTCCGCGGCCTGCTGCCTCCTCGCCTCGGTTACCCAACGGGCAGCGGCCTAGCAGCGCTGCGCGGCGCCAGCGAGGCCTTCGAGAACAGCTTCCCTCCACAAGGAGGGCCGGGCCCATCCCCGCCCCGCAGCAGGGTCCGGCTGCAAGAACCCTGCTCGCAACCTAGCGCCCGGCCATCCCCCCTGCCCTCCCGCCACCGAGCAAGCTAAGCAGGAGCGGACATTCACCGTCGCCGAGCGCTGAGTCCTGAGGGCCGTGAAGAAACCGCTCGCTTCAGGCCGAGGCCGCAATGGCTGCCGCGCTCCTCAGAGAGACCAGCCCCGCCGCGCGCCCCCGGCGGATGTGCGCAATCGCCAACGCCCGACTCCAACCCCCAGCGTGCAGCGCGGCGGTACCGCTCCCGCCCCGCGCCCGGGCGGAGGAAGGGGGAGGGGCCGGGAGGCTGCGGCCGAGTCAGGGCGAGGGGCGGAGCTGGGGCCTTCTGCAGCCCCCAGCCTCGGTCTGTGCGGTGGGGGCGAGTCTAGGGCAGCGGTTGGCATGGGGCGCCTTGAGGTAAATCGCGCTCCTTTCCCGTTGGAGCGAAGCTGTGCCGATGTATCCTTGCCAACTGCTCCCCCGGCCATTCTGCTGCGTCCTGAACTGCCCGTGACTTCTGACCAAGACATGGCAAAAAATTCGGCCGTCTGTGCTGGTTAATAAGTAGAGGAGCGAAGGCACACTGCCAGGGAGTTCCACCGAAGTGTTGCGCGTTAGCTTCGCAACCCCGGTTCTGCCAACTGTAGTTCACTGTGGCCAGCCCCTAACCTACCTACAAGTGCCTGCCACCTTCATGTCTTTAGCACAGGACTACGGGCCTTTGAATAAACCCGCACTACTGCTACTATGGCTGACACCAAGGGGAACCCTTGGGTGAGGAAAAGCAGCCAGTGAACATAGAGGCGTGTATGGAGTGCTACGCAGAAGCAGTTTTTCCGTGCATATGCAAGCCGCACACTACTCTGGGTTGTCAGTGCCCGAGGTGGACTCACGGAATTCTTACGGTGTAATTCAAGAGAGTTCACGGTATGATGATTAGGATTAAAATTGCTGTTTCTTCAGCATAGCATAGCTTGTTAAATTTTACCATCCAGATTCCTAACATACAGCTGCTGTTTGTTTTGCCCATTTCCCTCCTCATCTGATAGCATTATGTCTGGATTTCCCGATTTAACTTGGAGCAAAAATGTAAGTTACATTTATAGCATTGTAACATTCAAATTTCTTGTCCTCTGATTATTCTTCAGGATGGAGATAACTTATACATTCAACATCTATAATAAATGGAATCATTTAGGTTGGAAGGGACCCCTTGAGGTCCTCTGGTCCAAGCCCCAGTGTTGCCCAGGACCATGTCCAGTCAGCTTTTTAATACCTCCACAGATGGAAGCTCCACAACCTCTCTGGACAACTCAATCCAGTGTTTTACCACCCTTTCAGTAAAAACAAGTGTTCAGATGAAATTTCATGGGGTTTAATTGTCAGTGGATGCTACTGAGAAGAGTCTGGCTCCATCCTCTCCATTCCATCCTATCAGGTATTTACACACACTTAGCCTTCTGCAGGATGAACAGTCCCAGCATCTCTCCTTGTATGAGATGCTCCAGTCCCACAGTCATCTTTGTGGCCCTGTGCTGGCCTTGCTCCAGTAAGTCCATAGCTCTTTTGTGCAGGGAGGCCAGTGAAGGACGCAAGGTTTCAGGCATGACCTCACCAGTGCTGAGGGGCAGGATCACCTGCCTGGGCCTCACAGCAGCATTACGCCTTTTGCAGCCCAGCATTCTGTCGCTTTGGCTGCAAGGCAACTGGGGTGAACTTTTTGGTAAGAAAATGAGGTGATGTGACAGCTTAACAAAGCTAACTGTCGTTAAAAAAGTGGGTAACTGTAACAAGTATGCTTTACTATTTTGAATACAATGTTCAATTGTTTTACTTCTTTATTTGTAAAGATAAAGATGCTCAAAACGCATCCAGGGTGCTCAAAATGGCAGCCCTGTGACTCCTACTGTGCAAATTCTGCATAGAAGCAGAGCTGGACTCCTGAAGGATTAGCACTGAAGTCGCTGTGTGCTTGAAGTGCTGCACAAGAAGCTCAGAAGGAGAGAAAAACTCTTTAGGTGGCAGTCTTGGAACGGTATTGGTAAAATAGGGATTTGAGTTATTTGCAATAATGAAGATAAGTCATGCTGGAAGCCAAATCAAGGCTTTTTTTTTTTTTGTTTTATCCTGCATCTCTGCAGCCTCTAGGGTGGTGTCAGTGGGGAAGAATGCGGCTGTGCATCTGGAATGTGGCTCTGGCTGCTCTGGCAGTGCCTGAACTGGGCTGGAGTCCCTTTTTCCCTTTCTTGGTTGTGGACACTCTGCACGGGTGGCAAAAGGCATGAAATATATTGTTAGAAGAATCTGCAGCATATCCTCTAGCATGTGGGTTGTGTTTCTGGAAGCTATCATGTGCAAAATCAATTTTTGTATAGAGCTGTGGCTTAGTTTGCTTGTTATTTTGGTTGCACAGAAAGACTGGTCTCTCAGAAGACCATCTGACAGCCCACTGGGAACTATTAGCATCCTGACTGCATACCTACAGTGTAAATGAATACGTAGCTGGAATGAGGATACTTAAAAACCAAAATATGCTGATTGCTGGGGTAAATGAAGTGCTTTCTTGCTTTCCCAAAGAAAACATCTTATTTTCTCCATAGCAGAAAGTAGGATGCTGTGATTCAGTACCACATGTTAGAGATTGTGCCCTATTCAAGTGAGAAGTAGCAGGAGAGAAATTCTCCTTTAAAGTGATGGTGGTATTGTTTAAATGTGCTTAATAATAAAGAAGGTATAAAATGCTGTCTTAACTCTGCAGTTTAAAGTAATCCTTGTGTTTACAAATCTGTGCAACAAAAGCCATGGAGTTCATAGTAAAAGCCATGACAGCAAGTGAGGAACTGTCAGGAAGCGTCTGGAAAGAGGTTTGAGATAGTTGCAGGATGACTACAGCACTTAAGACTGGAATCTCTAAGATCTCTACGATCTCTCTAAGATCTCTACTGGTGCTGCCAGGGAAATGTGGCGAGTCATAGTAGTAGGGGACTCTACTTTGAAAGGCACAGAGGCACCTGTCTGCCGGCCTGACCCAGTCTCAAGGGAGGTGTGTTGCCTACCAGGGGCTCTTATCAGGGATGTTGCAAAGAGGCTGCCTGCTCTAGTAAGTCCCACTGACTATTACCCACTTCCAGTGATTCACGTGAGTGCTAGTGATATAGACAGCAGTAGCCCGGAGAACATAAAGAAGGACTACAGAGCCCTGGGAGAGGTGGTTAGGGGCTCTGGAGCTCCGATAGTCTTTTCGTCAATTCTCAAGGATAAAGGGGAGGACCTTAAAAAGGCTAGGAGGATTGGCCAGGTTAATAAATGGTTAGAATGGTGGTGCCATAGTCAGGGGTTTGGGTATTTAGAATATGGGACTCAATTTAGTAGGCCAGGTCTACTGGGGGCTGGTGGAGCTGGTCTGACAACGAAGGGGAAGAGTGGTTTTGGTAGGAGGCTTGCCAGGCTGGTCAAGGATGCTTTAAACTAGATGTGCTGGGGGAGGAGGCATTATTCCATCCCAACACACCCAGTCAGTTGCCAGCACCTACAATAAATGCTTGGAGCAATGCAGAGATATTCCAGCCGCTCCAGCCAATGAGCCAGCTTCATTTGGAGCTTGGCTCAGATGCCTCTATACAAATGCCCGTAGCATGGGGAACAAACAAGAGGAATTAGAAATGTGTGCACATCTATGGGGGTATGGTATAATAGGCATTGAAGAAACATGGTGAGATGGCTCCTATGACTGGAGTGCTGGAATGGAAGGTTACAGGCTCTTTAGAAAAGACAGGCCTGGGAGAAGGGGAGGGGGAGTTGCTGTTTATGTTAGAGGTAGGCTGGAGAATATGGAACTCTGTCTGGAGACAGGTGAGCGGTCAATAGAGAGTTTGTGGGTCAGGGTTAAAGACAGAACAGTGATGGGAGACATTATTGTGGGGATCTGTTATAGACCACGTGATCAAGAGGACTCTGTGGATGAAGCACTCTATAGACAGATAGGAACAGCCTCACGCTCGCAGGCCCTTGTTCTCA